>JAZGTK010000715.1:0-55172 GCA_036877625.1 Ambastaia sidthimunki
TATGTTGGAATTGTCAACAAGGTCTCAGCGTGCCACTTTGGAAAGGCTACGTCATGCTTAGGCTTCAAATACAAGGGGCAGATGCCACTTTATCTAATTGGCCATGATCACAAGAAAAGCCATTTTTCAAGCCCTCCATATTCATTTGGTCCTTTGGCACGTAATTGGTCATGACCACAAGGAACAAACGGCAGGAGATGTCAGGCTGGAGACTTTCAAGCAGGCGTTGTCCCTCACCTGGCAACCTTTAAGCAAAGGGGGAAACACCTAAAAATATGGAGCGCTTCACGGGTTTGCGTGTCATCCTTCCGCGTGTTTGTGTTGCTGAACTCAGAAGAAGAGCTGGATGAGTTTAATTTAAAGTAAATGTGATAAGTATTGTGTTTACACTCATAGAAAACAATATGTTCAATTTTTAAAGATTTGCTTCACCGTGCCACTGTTTTTAATTAGCAACTGTGCAGGAATTCACGTTACACTGCCACCTCCTGGTTATCAATGATTCAGCCACATAATAAATCACACAGTTTTACTTCTGTACCACCTTGAGTCTTTCAGAGATCTACAGCTCTTGGAGAAATCTCACAGATTTCTGACACCTGAGAACATGCACAAATTCTTTGCTGTTTGTCTGGGTGAGAACATGTGCATTCAGTTCTTAAGGGAGTACATTTGAAATACCCTATTTGTTTATTGCCCATGACACCTTTAGCCATTTACACAATTTATCACTGTCACTTTTAAAATATTAAAAACAAGGATTGACTATGCTTATGGTTTAATTTTCTTCACCTACAACATAAATAAATGCCTTTATAATAAATACATATGTTTATATTTATTTAAAGAATGGCAACCCCTACTGACCAGCCGCCACTGATCCTATTACATTATCTTATAAATAATATATATATAATATATTTTTTTTATTCACCTGCATGTCTACTTTTTTGCACACTGCCAAAACCTAAAAATACAAAAAATATACAACAAATATACCAGTACCTCAGATGTTGTGGAAATCGTTACACAGGAACATAAAAAAAAGATAATTAATTAGAAAAAAGTTTTATTTTTACCAGAAAATATGTAGATGCAACATACATTGATACACACAGAAAAGCACACAAGCACAGAAATGCAGTCATAGTAACCACATAATCACATACTGTACATATGCACATATGCGCTCACTTAGCTTCAGTCTATCATGGAAAGACTCAAAAAGTCTGTCGCTGTAAACCTACAGAGTGGACAAAAAAGTGAGGCATAGGTACAGTAAAGGTGTAGAAGGTTTACAGTAGTAAATAATAACAATAGCAAAACCTGAAATCATAAAGTTTAGGAAAACATACCTGAACATACCCAAGTCTTATTAATGCATCTTAAATGAAATTAAAAAAATTAAAAAGGTTTAAATAAGAGTTAGTTTAAGAGTAGTAGTACAAGTAGTACTAATGTTACTCAGTATGAAAACAACAGTCAACGGAAAGTCCAAATGATGAAAAATAAACAGTGCCAGTTGATGTTTCTTTGAGTTACCTATGTGGCCCAACCCTCTATCCAGATGTTTCCTATTTACTTTCCATTGCATATGTTTGAGTATAAAGTTTGAGTATTAGAATGATATGGTTGCTTCTAGTTCATTTTAAAAATTTCATCCTTACACATTAAAATCTACTGAGTATGTGTCAGTGGTGGTGATTAATTAATTTTGAAACCAGCTAATGAAGTAGGCACAGACGCCCTGAAGACTGCTCCAGCAATACTCATCTGCTAGCTTGGTGGCTTGGTTCTCTTCTTCTGCCACAGTTGGTCTTGCTGTGGTGGTCTTGGCAGGTTTGCGTGGAGAAGCAGGCTTGACAGCAGGCTTGGCTGGTTTGGGTGCTGGTTTAGCTGGTTGTTGGAGTTTAGGTTGTTGTCTTGGAGGTCTGGAGGTGCTGCTGCTGAGCTTTGTCTGCTGCTGTTGCTTTTGCTGGTTCTGGTTGTGATCTTGAGGAGACTGGGTAGGTTTCAGATGGGAGATTTTGGGCCTGGAGGCGTGGAATACCATCTGGACCTCATCTGTGGCAGAGCGGCACATCTGTGGCTTGTAGACCCGTGGTCCCTGGCAGGCATTGTGAAGCTTTCTCATGTCCCACATGATTTGAGTGAAAAAGTGACGTGGGTTGTTGTTGTAAGCTTTACACAAGTTAGGTTTGCCCAGAAAATCACACCAGTAAGACTTGCCCTTGTTCTTGCAGGAGACACGGAGCTTAGTGAAGTTGGCCTGGCTGGAGATTACCATGCTGCAAACATCTTTTGCTTTGGTGTTAAAAAGAATAGGTTCATTCCAGATGCTTCCTTTCAGCTGAGGCTGCTGCTGGTTTGGCTGCTGTTGCTTTTGGTTGCTCTGGGTGCTATCGATGTGGTTGATGCTGTTCCCTTGGTTACTGTTGTTGTGGCTGCTTTGAATCTGAGCATTGATGACCCAAATGAAACAGGCCAGAAGGACAGCAACATTCCATACAACTCTCATGGTGGACAGCAAATAGCAGGGGTGTATAAGGGATAGCGTGAGAAAGGTTTCGGACTGTGCAGAAGGTGTTGGAGGTACAGGCTGGGTTTATAAATACTGCCCCCACAAAGAGGTCTTTGAGCATGACAGAGCACACCCATATTTTCAGAGTGAGAGGCCTCCAGTCTCAAGTCTGGAGCAGCCTGAAAGAACTGATTGTAATAATCTATATAGTGTGTGTGTGTGTGTGTGTCTATATAGAAAAGATGTGACTCTATATAGAACCAAAAATATATTCATGTGAGAAATAAAACTGTAATAAACTTGATTTAGTTTTGTTTGGTACATTTTTTTGTGTGTACACTCAATGTTTTATATACATGATTTCTGGTTTGCTTTGTGAACTGACAGTTTGTGGGCAGAGTGGGTGTCGGGATGGGGGGTGGGGTGTAGGTGGGTTGATTGGCATGGGTGTGCTTACACTCATGGAACCTTAATGGTCTAAACTCTTCACAAGACATTATATAATCATATGTGCAAACATAAGGGGCTATTGACTATTGATGTGAAAGACATTACAGTTTAAAGAAAAGACAAGGAGGGCAATTCACCTGGAACCCATGTACATTTCATCAGCTTAGCCTTCAAATAATGCATTTAGCACATGGTTTACGTGTCAAAGCACATGCACTATATGAACTATATATTAATATGCTATATGGAGTATGCACTGGAAATATTCGTTGTTAAACAAAGATGCCCAATAAAAATAATTTTAATAACAAGACACATTCTTAATGTCATATGAGTGAGAATATGTGGGAATAGTATGCATAAAAATATGTCACTTTGTGTGGCGTTTACAATACATTTGCATTTAATTGGAAAGATGTTTAAAAAAAGAAGGTTTACAATATATTAAATGCCCACCATATACCTTAGAACCTGTATTTGTGAGGACCGTTTATAGATGCAATAGTTTTAATATTAAGATCATTTTATTTGACACATAATCTGGCCAATTTATGATCTACTTTTTGTTTTACTAGTGAGGACCACCTAAATTGTCATCACAAGTTGGTTTATGACATGTTTCAATACCTGGGTATTGTACAAGTATTGCCAAACCTGTACAGATGCACTAAGTTTAAGTTTAGCAAGGCAGACATTATTATTTTTGCCCAACATAATAAGCAGCTTTGAGGAATGTAGTACAGACTTAAACCCCTTAAAACTTATTATGTATTAATTAAAACAATACCTTTTTAAACCACTTTATATACAGAACATTTATTTCAGTAATAAAGTAAAGTAAATAAAGTAAATTTATAAAGTAAAATAATAAAGTAAATTTATAGTTTAAAATTCTTATTATTTTTACTTATTTTTGCCCTTTTAATCTCTTGCTTATTGTCTATTGTTTTATTTTTATATGCTGTTGATATTGTTTTGTATGTTTCTGACACAAAAAGTGCCACTCCTAATTTCGTGTAATGCAGAGCTGTACAATGACAATAAAGTCTTTCTATAGAAACCAAGCTGCTGAAATATAAGGATGAAACTAAATAAAATTACTAAAAGACTGCAGTGTCTAAAACACACACACACAGGTTAGGTTTCAATGCTTTATTAGGACTTTCCACAGATATAATGGCTTTTATACTGTAAGCACTGTACATTATATCCCTTAACCCTTACCCTACACCTAACCCTCACAAAAAAAAACCTTTGTATTGAAACATTATCAAAAAAGTCTCATTTAGTATATTTAATAGTATGTTTAACAATACTGGTCCCAAATATGGTAGAAAAACAACAACACACACACACACAGAACCAAATGGCTTCTAAGGCCATGTAAAGCATGGCCTTATAGTGTAGTGTAGTGCATCTATGTGTTTTATTGGTCAACAGGACCAGGGCACGCTACAAGTACGACTAGCTAAAACAAATTAGAAAAGTTTAACGTGATGAGAAGGTGTAGAAACAACTTCTGTCAATTTCCAAAAGGGGTTCACGTCTGATCTGAGTATCTTGCTGTGTGATAGAGCCCGCCTACTTTCGCACGGCAGTGTTTACCTGTAACCATAGTGACAAAGCGGAAAAATTCATCCACACCGTGTGTCGGAATTAAGCAGAGGGTCGCTAAGATCGTCAAACTTCGTCGTTTTTTTTTTCCACAAAAAAGCAATGGATTCAGTACTTCTACACGGAGAAGCTGAAATATATATTCAAAGTCTGGAAAAGATGTCATTACGTGATATCGGAAGTCCAAGGTACGGCAATATCTGGTTATGAAGTTATTGTACAGTTCAGGCATATCATATTTATTGTCGCTATTGGTCAATGTCGTGTGTTTTTGAAAAGGTGGTTTCGCCAGCACGAGTTCATCGAGAAACTTAATATGCAAGCTATTCTAAACGCCAAAGCCAGTCAAGAGGAATTTATAAAGGACCTATTTGTTTCACTCGGAAAGGTAATTCAATGTTTATCAACAAATTTCAGTAATAAATGTGAAGCTTTTTTTACATACACGGGTAAAACATTTGGATTAAATTGTGGATGAAAACTGCAGTTTTTGACTTCTTACAGATACCCACACTGGTCCATGCAATGATACTTACAGAAATCTGGAAACATAAAGTGTTTCCCATAATTTGCAAACTTAAGGACTTTAATCCAAAGAGCACTTTTCTGCTTTACATGGTGGTGAGTGGAATCTGCTGTTTAATATCATCATATACAACATTTTCAGATTTTTAAAATATAAACCAGTCTTTGATTTAGTAAGTGTTGATCCAAATTTTAATCCCATTTTTATGCATTTTTCTGTACCTTTTATTTCCCCAATCGCAGATTCACCATGAAGCTACCATAATAAACCTCTTAGAGACAATTATGTTCCACAAGGTATTTTATAGATGGCCAAGAAACAGAGACCACAATGTAATAGAGTGATATGTGAAGGCTGAAATATTGGTGTGTATGGGTTACACATACAGGAGTCCAGTGAGGCAGCAGGTGATGCTGTACTTGATTTGGTGGATTACTGTCATCGCAAGCTCACACTGTTGGCAGGGCGCTCTGTCTGTGGAGAGATCCCATCTGAGGACCGAATTACACACGTACAGCCGTCAGATGCTGCATCTATACAGGTAAAGAACACAAAGATTTCATTAGGGCTGTTGACTGGAGGGGCCCACTACATACTGATGGGTGTATGGAGACTGGGCCTCTGGCAGCCTGGGTTTCCTTTTGGGTTATTTAAGGCTAATTCCAATATTCCAACTTTTAATCAAGGTGTGCATGTAAAGGTTTATCTTAACACATTATCTTGGCCATGATTTACATTCTGTTTACCTCTTTATTGTTTGAATATTGTAGGATCTGCAAAGACAAAGTGATTTGTTAGAGTTCGAAATTTCTGTTAAGGCTCTATCAGTGCTGTGCTACATCACTGATCACATAGAGAGGTATTATACCCACTAAGAGACAATATTAAACAGATTACATTAAACAGATTATATATATGCCTTATAATAATTAGTGTTGAAATTTCCCCATCTAATGTAGCTTGAGTTTAAGTGTGCTTTCGAGGATGCTGAGCACTCATAATTTGCCCTGTGTGCTGGTTCAGTTGGTGGAAAATTGCCCTTGGAAAAGAGGTTAGTGTCATAAGTATATTTTGCATTGTTATATTTCCTTCCCTTTACTCAAGAGCCAGTCGTAATGGCTATGTTCAAACAATCAGTGTTTGTCGTTTGCAACCGTATTTACTAACAGGTGTGACTCCTGAATCGTCCTGTTCATACAACAGATTACAGGACCTAAAATACATGTGTAAACAGATAACTGAGGCTCATGACTAATAACTCATTTTCTATACTAGCAACTTAGCGAAAAAGAAAATATAGGGGAGTCACTTTGGTTATAGGATTTGGTTTTACTCATCATTTTACATCACTCATTTAAAACCAAACTTTGTGTGAATGCAGCCACATCTAGCAGTTAAAAACAGGACTGACATTTTATTTTGCAGCTGTGTAAATACAGCCTATCAGAATTCTTACACAAAGAACAACACCAGTTTGCCTAGCCATTTTTTTTAGAGAAATTAGCTTTTTGTCTCCCTCTATAGGTAAATCAGAGAAATACACAGAGGGTAAATGGAGGCCCGTCCTACTTGAGGATCAGCTACAGTTAAGTAAACATGATGGCCAGGTGTGGATAGCTCTACTGAACCTGATTCTCAAACCAGACTGCCACAGAAAATATGATTTCAATACCTTTAACAAAAATCAACTCTTAAAGGTAAGATATAAATCAAATTTATTTATAAATGTATTTATTTATAATTTATAATTCATATAATTTATATCAAACTAAAATTTCCATTTAAAACATAAAACAATATAAAAATTAAACATCAAGGACATCAAAACACACATGAGAGAAAATACATAAAAAACTCATATTTGATTTAGTCAATGTAAGTAGTAGTGTTTCAACGTTTTGGTAATCACTTGGTATCATTTTGGAATAAGACTGGAATATCGTCAGTTGGAATGGAGTGGAAAATGACTCTTTGAAAATGACTCTGGAGTATCATTAGGACTCTTTGTATTGTGTGCAGCTTCGTGGATTTTTGACAGAGGCTGTGATAGATCAGTTACCAAACCTAGTTGATCTCAAGAACTTTCTCAGTCACCTTGCTCTCACAGATCCAGCGCCTCCTAAAAAAGATCTAGTCCTGGAGCAGGTACTCCAGCAAACACACACATATACACAATCTATACTAATCCAATCAACACATCAATTTACATTTTTTTATTTTCATGACTTAAAAGTGCAGGATTCAGATAAAACATCTCTGACATTATTTTAGGTGCCAGAGATATGGAATAATATTGTAACGGAGAACTCAAAGAAGTGGAAAGCCATAGCTAAATACCAAGTGACACATGTTTTCAACCCCTCAGAAAACGATTTAAGAGAACAAGCTAGCAGGTGAGATTAACTTAATTTGATATTTTATTTAAAGCTAAAATTTTAAATGCAAGATGTAGAGAGAATGAGGCAAACAAAACTAGTAATGTATACAGCTGTAGAACTGTTAGTTATAAAATGTTAGTTTAACAATATGCCTAATTTTGACTGTATAATTTATTGTTCCCCTCTTATCAGGTTGGCTGAGACATATAATCTGGATGTGTTGGAGAATCTAATCCCAGACAAACCCAAGTGTGGGGCTTGTGGAAGGCAGGGTGCAAAACGATGCTCTCGCTGTCAGGGAGAATGGTATTGCAACAGGTATATAAACACATGAGAACACATGAGATTTAAAATCAATTTTCTGGAACATAAGACAGTCATTTAAAAGGGTGATGTCATGATTTTTCATACAGAGGTCCACTGTTAGTCAAGCAGTTTACACAACCATGTACTAAATTAAAGTTATCCTTTAAGATGGAAGTTATCCTCAAAGCTAAAACATCCTCAGGATGTCAATCAGTATCAGTTAGCTTTTAGTCATTTCTTGGCGGTTTTAGCTTGAAGGTGCAGTATTATAGTTTTGGTAATAATTTTATATGTATGATATATTTCTCTGTAGAGAGTGTCAGGTGAAACACTGGCCCAAGCACAAGCCTGTGTGCCAACTTATGACAGAGGCCATACAGAAACTACAGAAGGAAGTGAATGTCAGAAGCTGAGGTACAGCATTGCAAATTGAATGGAGAGGGTTCGGAAGAGAGCAACAAAAAGGAATGCTGGGTTAACTGTGCAAGTGCTTGTGACTAAAGCGACTATGATCTAAAGTAGTACTAAAGTGCTGTACTAATAGTGAACATTAATTGTGACATTATAAAGGATGTGAAAAACTGTCACTGTCAGTATTGTGTTTCTTTCATTACCTGTACTATATTGGGTCATCATTCATAAGTTTAAAATCTAAACATTGTTACATTTCTTAAAATAATATATTTGATTTTGATTTGCATTTTTTATTTGTGAATTTATTATTACATTGATAGTGCTGTATTATTAGTAAAAAAATTAAATCATTAAAAGGTAAAAATGTTTTTATTATGTGTCATCTTACACATAGTGGTATTTTGTGTGTGTCTGTGAGAGCTTCAAAATGTTCATAAAACTGAATGTGACAAATCAATGCCAAATTCTTACACATTTAGCTTAAACTCTCAAGCCCAGCCTCCCCTTTTAAAACACACTTTAAAACAATCTAATCTGATAAAGTAAAAGACTTGAACGTCTTGAACTTGGTCTGCAGAAAAAGATACCTGTGGTCTCTTTGGAAACAGATACTTGGGAATTTGTTGTCCAAATGTATTGTTAAAGTAACAAAAAGAGTTACTTTAACAATAATTCTATAATTCTGTTTAAAAGAGTTAAACAGAATTTATTAGACTACAAAGTAGTCTAATAAATGAATTAAAGGATAAATTGAAATCATTAAAACGGCAACTTGGTGACTCCACTTTGATTTTGCATGCTTTGTGCATGTTGTTTTTAAGCTTTCAAATGACATATTAGTGAATTTACAAGCTTAATATACATTTAGGACTGTTATTATATTAATGACTGAAAGCTATTACAATTAGGGCCTTCATTACATTTTAGGGCCAATTATTACATTTCAGCAAAGCACACTACAAAAATGTATAAACTGAAATTTTATTGAAACTTTCACATTGAATCCATGTTCCACTGGAACCTCAGGTGAGCCAATTGTGACACAGTTTGTAAAATCTCAGACATATGTTACAAATGCCTAGAGTTTCATAACATAAGTGACTACAAGACCCGGAGATTGTATCAATGCCCGAGAATATACATGCATACAATGCCAGCAAGCCATTCACAGTTTCAATCACAAATCTGATTTGCACACTATAACAAAAACCTTTTGTTTGTAAACAATAGATTAAGAAGTTCTGTGTGGACCATTGTATGCCCACTGTGTATTAATTACAGGACTTTACACATTTCTAGTAGATAAGTACAATAAGACACTCAGAAGACAACAGAAAAAAGAAACACAACACTTCACAAAATAGTGCTACTTTTAAGTATGGCAAATGTTCAATAAAACATTGTCAATCAGCTTCTGCAGAAATGCACATCCTTACATATTGCTCTTTATCTGGGACATTTTTATGAGCTTGTTTGTACCATTATCTCACAAAATTAGATTAATTCCTTTAGTGACTCAGGTGCAAAACCAGCTTAAAGCAATAAACAATGCTTTATGCAGGAGCTATTTTTTCTTAATGAAATCCCCCCAAGCTTTTTCCAGTGCATTTAACATAATAAGAATAACAATAATATTTTTGCTCAAACTCTTTAACTTTCCATTCAACATTTCATAAATGATTAAATAAAACAAAATATAGAAAAAGTTACATATTACACAAAAACTGACAAGATCACATGATGAATGAAGTACTTAGTTTTCTACAGTAAATATTCAGTCATCTGCTTTGAGCATATTTTAATCTACATAAACAAACTTGTGTTGTTCGGTTCAAAAACATTACTTTCTTGGTTTGATTCTACGAACAAGAACCCTTATGACAATCACAGTGTATAAACAGACATCACAGAGATTTCTCCTTTTATATTATATTAAAACAAAATCTAAAAATGTTCCTAAGCATACCCACAATGATCTCTAAAAGATATGGTTTAGAAAATTAGTATAAACAAAATATATATAAAACTCTCAAAATCTTATTGAAAGTGTAAAAAAGATTACCAAATGGTTACCATGTACAATGAACTGTGTGTAGCATATTCTAAAAAAAATTCATTTATGTTATAAGCATGTTTTATTGCAATTAACTGGAATTAACTGTCTAATTTCAATTTCACAGATTGCTGTATTTTCCCTTTTGTCATCTTTTCATTCTTGTTTTGTGAAATGGTGGATCTATGATTATTTAAAAAAAAACTAAATTTAGTCTCAAAGAATGCATTTAAGTCCAAAAAACTGATATATAACATGATAAAAGGCATGCAATTGTCTTACCTTGCAAAACTCTCTTTAATTCCAGTTCTCTGAACCACTGTGGAAAAACAGAGACATCACATTGATAAAAATCATAGTCTTATTATTTCATTTATTTAAAGGTGAGGTGATTTGTATAACATTACCAATTACCAGATAAACTGTTTTGGGCAGTCATGCAAAGTGTGCATGTGAAGTGTGACATTACACAGAGAAAGATCACATGACAACACAGATGATTTGATTGAAAGCTGAGGTAACGTGTCAGACCAATGACCACAAGCAACTAGGTTGTGTAGAAATACTCAAAACATTGAGTAATGAATCTCCAATGGGTACTATGCGTGTCACAAAATGATGGAAAGCAAAGGTAAATTAGTCCTAATAGTTTGATGGTGATGATTCATATGAATGCAACATAAGAAAAGTTCATGTGCAGATGGTTCAGACATCAAAGTTAGAAGAAGATGAATGTGTAGAACAAGAGGAACAATGTTAGTGATGTGAAGAACATTCTTGAGGGGAGACGTTTTAACATGGTAATCATTGCAGTTAGGGAAGATGGCAGAAAGATCAAGAACAGATCAAGAACAGCTGAGAGATTTGTTGAAGGCTTTTGTACCTGTAGAATGTGTGTGGGGCTGTAAACCACATGTTAAAGTGTGTGTGTGAATTTGTGTCACCAGTCAGGCTGTCTCGGGGGGGCAGAGGCCCGAGGATACCACCTCATTGTGTCATAGGATGGATAACTGAAACACATTCATGTTAATCATAAATAAACTCTGTAGTTCAAAAACTTTAGGACTGAAGGAATGGCAGGAATGTCCAATAATGTAGGCAGATACCTTAATGTTGAATATGAATGAGCAGAAAATTCATGCAATTACTCTATGGCTAGAGATACATGCTGGGAATGTAATGTTGTAAACCATAAAAAACACTTATAGCGTCATTTAATTTAGACATAATCAGAAAACATTTTTAAACACCTTAAAATTATCCACAGTGCATACTGTACAGTATTACAGATGCCTAGCTGTCTAATTTTAGCCTGGTATAGAAAAAAATCTACTGCATACATAAAAAATAAGCTTCCACAGTACAGGCTTAAGAAGTTGGCTAATGTAAAAAAAACACTTTCACTTTGACTGGTGACGATACTGTACTTCCATTATTACATTAATATTTAATAATTACATTTTGCATATTGAAATGAGATTGTAATTTTGAGTGCTAGTGTACATACACTCAAAACACGTCCTTGCATGCAACCGACTTCTATAAACATTCAGCAAAAAACCTGATGATGTGAGAATGCACAGAGAGGCGGAGTAAGAACTCATGATAGACCTGTTCATGATGGTATGGCCTACTGTATGCCATGTAAAGTTTCACTATGGTAGCCACTGACAACAATGTCCATACTACTGTAAACAAAACAGTGAATATGTAAAAACATCAACGCTTGTAACTGAAGTATGAGAGAGAATAAAGCATATTATGATTTCAATTAGGAAATGCATATTTTTGAATATTCTGAATATAATTCCATGTAATGATAAGATGAAATGAAGAAAAACAGAGGAAAGATGGATGGATGTTGTAATAGAAAAAAATGAGGTGACGTAATTTTGGTGAACAAAGCTGAAGTGCCAAAAACTGGAATAAAAATATGGAAAATAGAAGTCAAGGTCAAGAATGTAAGAGCCATAATATGGCTCTTAAAGGAATGGTACAAATTGGATGTTTCTGTTGTTATTATTATTCATAGATCTACTACACTTGCCTATTTGCAGTTCTGAATTTCTTTGATCCATTTCACAAGACCATATGTGACAGAGAGGTTAAGTTTAGGTTTAAATTTATGATTAATAATTGGCTTAAAATCAGCAAGTATGATTTGACTCACTCATCGAAGACGTCCTCGGTGTCCATTCTGCGGAAATATTTGGCGAGTTTTACAGACAGAATGATGCTGGGGAGGAGAAACAGACAGCAGCCTCCCAGACCGAACCAGAATGTGTTCTAAAACACACATACAGGCAAAAAGGTTACTATTTTGATTCATATTATGACATGACCAGTTCATATAAGTTAAATTAAATAACTCTAGGAGGCTTAAACATACAGTATGAAAACATATATTTTCACAAAAAAGAATGTTCCTTTTCCAAAGACCTATCTCACATAACTACACTGTTTTCTTGTTGTCTTGGTGTGATAAATCTATGAGTTAAACAGATTAGCCTGGTTTGCAGGGACATTCTGTGCATGTTAGTAAACTTCCATCTGTCACACTTCCAAAACCTTACCACAGAATCAACAATATAGCTGCAGGCTACGATCTCCAGTGAGTCAAAAATGTTTGCAATGGGTTTGCATTGTGCGACTTCCATCTCCAGCTGCACATAGAGACATACAACAACATCACAACATGACAAAGTCAAACTCCTTATGAAAACACTAGACTTGATTTTAGTTTATTACCACACACACACACACACACACACACACACACTATTATACTCACAGAGTGCTTGACCCAGTCAGTGTATTGGGTAAAATACCCTATAATGTTCTTTATGAATGTGTCAGTCTCCTGTGATTGGTGGAAAAAACAACTCAATAATACAAACAAGACATGTTCAAACCCCATACATTTAATTACTGAGCTAACAACAAAGCATATTCAATGAATACATTATTAAATAAAATGAATGTACCTGTTTGACCACATGTGAGGCATTGTTGGAGATGAGATACTCTGCAGCTTCAATGGCACTCAGTACATTAGTTACTTTAGTCTATAAAACATGAAAAATCAACTTTGTGTGTATGTGAACATGGATGAGTAGAGTGCATATTTTTTGCATATATACATTACAGATTATACAGTGGCACAAAAAGAATTCTGACACTTTTACATTAGATTTTAATTAAATGTAATTTGAATGTCATTGCATTTGATAGCAAAGTGGCAATTATTCAAAAGAAAAATAAAACAAGCACGCTTTTCAATCATAATCTTTTAGAAAAGCAAGTGTCTCACATAAATGCAATTGAAATAATTAATAACAGAACTAAATATAGTTCTGAAAGTCCAAAGTAAATTATTTATTTGTTTGAAGATGCTGTTTGGTTAGACACATCCAAATCCAATGTTTGCTTCTCTTCTTGTCTGCTGAGATACCTTCATCTGATCATTTTTTGAAGCCAACATAGGGATAAACTTGAAAAATTTAAATAGCATCCAAGAAAGCGCTTGGAGGACAGTTTCTGTATACATTTTACTTTCAATAACTTTTAATTTCATACAGGACAAATAGTATTGTACATTTTAAATATTCAATTGGTTATCGCCAAAGCACTTTCTGTTTAAAATTTAAACATAATCTCATCATGCTGCCTATGAAGCCAGTCTAAAACTCGCTGAAAGGTGCTTGTGAGGTCATTGGCTGATAGGGTAGCAAGGGAAAAAGTCAGCTTTTGGCCCAAATATTTTTGGGGTTACTGTACATATCAGTTGTGCACATGTTAATTGGACTTACAGGCAGTTCTTTGGATGATGTCTGAAGCAGCCTGATGCTCTGACTTAAAGTGCTCTAAAAGACAAACAAACATACTGTAAATACTGTTAATCCCCCTGTACAATCTGGTCAAACACCTTCATCGGTCACTGGTGTGTCCAATTATTATTCTTTTAAACAATCTGCAAATGTTTATTAATATAAATACAACTGTACAAACAATCAGCTGACAAATCACACAATACAAACACACTAAGAAAAAATGACACTCGCCAGCACAAACATTTAGAGAACTACTGAATGTTATTCAACATTTACTGAAACACAGTTTTCAGAAGTATGTTAATGTCACATTGTTTTTCATTTGGACTGTCACATCACATAATCTAAACTATTGGCTTACCCTTGCTTTCACAAATTTCTTTGGTCCCATTAAAACATAGAATAAAAGAGTAGAGAAAGGTGAGGTTCTACTGAAATTGTAGTGTATGCGTGTGTGTCTCTGTGAGGACCAGTGTGACTAGTTAGACCATTGGAGTGAGGACAAAGAGAGTAAAGTGAGGTCATTTTGGCCAGTCCTTACTTTCCTTCTGAGTCCTTCTGAAACCCCTATAAGGGGCTGTTCAAGGATAAACACTTGGTTTTAGGATTAGTGTTGAATTAGGTTAGGCTTAGGGTAAGAGTTAAGGTTAGGCACATAGTTGTAACAGTTAAGGTTGGGGTAGGGACTAGAGATTTTATTGTGTAATTAATGTCCTTACAAAGATAGTTGTACAAATATGTATGTGTGGGTGTTTTACCATAGCCTGCTCCATTGGCACCACTTGTTCTTTGTGGATTTGTCTAATACTGCTTGCATGACCCTTGAGTGCATTCTCAAGGGCCCCACGTGGCTGAGAAAAAAGTTTAAATATTACGATTAAAGTCTGACCATCTCAGAACTATTAATTACCTCATGACGCACTCACTCAAACAGTCTGCAAATTCTCATGTCTCAGACCAACAGTTTGTGCGCAAATGTTTTCAAATATGCTTAGTCATATTCCCATATATTTCCACTCCTGTAGATGTGTGTTTTACTCTGATGAATGCATTGCTTGTGTTCCTCCACACTGGAGGGAAGACCACCATCTCTGCATTAACTGATGACTGACCTCTCTGTGTTAACTGATGTAAAGCATGCTGAACTCATAAAGCAGAGAAATCTCATAAAATGAACTGCTAATCTATGTTTATGCACACTGATTTTGAAGCTGAATTTTTTTTCTTTTATATCTATATCTTTGCTATGTGTTATATAAGTGTTCAGGTATCTTAAAATAACTTAAAATAACCACTTAAAAGTTGTACAATTCATATTTACACACTGTGTATTAATTTGCATTTGACTCACCAGTTGATCTGTTTGAGCCTCAAGTTCATTGGCATAAGATAGAAGATCCACAACTGTGGTTGGTTTATTCACCTGCCAAACAAACCACACACGTTTAAAGGAATAGTTCACCCAAAAATGAAGCAAAAATGTTGTCAATTACTCATTTTCATCCCACCCTTAACTCTTATAATTTACGTTCTTCAAAGTTATTCAAAGAACCTTTTAGCTGTTTTCATCT
Organism: Ambastaia sidthimunki; assembly: GCA_036877625.1. Classification (NCBI taxonomy): domain Eukaryota; kingdom Metazoa; phylum Chordata; class Actinopteri; order Cypriniformes; family Botiidae; genus Ambastaia; species Ambastaia sidthimunki. Next base: position 15,664 of record JAZGTK010000715.1, read on the forward strand.
CATTTAATGTCAAACATTATAAAGTCATGACATACAAACCAATGAGATTTTGCCTTTTTTGGAACTTGAAATTTCTAGACCCACCCTATTGACTTTGTAAGGATTAAAAACAGCTAAAACATTTTTCTAACATCCCTGTGTTCCAAAGAAGACAATAAATGATACAAGTTTGGAATGATAACACAATTTTTATTTTTGGGTGTATAGTCACTTTAAGTATATTGTGTCAATGTGCTCATACATGACACAGGTAAAGCTCATAGTACCTCTGTTAGATAGGCCTGATAGTTTATTTCCCCAATTCCTGTGTTAGCAAAGTCAATGAGGTTATCTTTGCCCTCCTGGTCCAGGAGAACTATTCCCTGGAGATCTACATTCACACTGTTAAATATCTTGGCCAGTTCCTGGTTATACTGTTGAGAAATCACAGTCAAACTCACTATCTATATGCATACACAAAAAATGTTAAAAGTTGTATTTTTAAACAAAATTTATTATCAGATCAATGATTACACACCACTGTGACATTCAGAAACCTGTTGAAGTTGAAATTGGTCTCCAGTTGTAGTGCTGAATATAAACCTTTGTTGTCATAACAATCTCTATGACGGAGAAAAAGAGAGAGAGAGAGAGAGAGAGAGAGAGAGAGAGAGGGTAGTAAATCTCCTGATAGAAGCAGCAACCACTCATGTCATACAAATAAATTAAATTTAATTAAAAATTTCTAATGAAGGAGTGCCACGGTTTGATTATCTGGGAACACACATACAGTATTCATAAAAAATGTATAGCTTGAATGCAAAGTGCTTTGGAAAAACATGTCAGCTAAAGGTGTAAATGTAACAACTCTTTGCTCCACAAACACATATGTTTATCTAACTTTCTGAATAAGGACTTATATATTTATTAAAGGACTTATATACTTATAAGTTTATTTACTTTTGGGCGCAATTTCGTCACCACACTATAGCCAAGTATGCACACACATATTTACCTGTACATACTACCAAAAGTAAGGTCCATGTTTGGATCTTGAAATAGCATGCCAGGAATAAAGTTCTTTTTGGCAGGATGGACCATATATGGTGTATCGATGATCTTTAAAACATTTAAAACAATTATGAATCAATTATAAGGAACACTGGAAATGATTATAAAATTGCTATAGCATTATAGTGGAATGTTACAGCATTATGGTTGAACCTAAGCCTAACGTATTAAAGTCATGTTGACAGACCAAAGTTTAGAGTCAAGAGTCATGAATTACAGCATGTACTGCATAAAATCAAATACCTAAATCTATATACACAACATTTGTAAAAGACAGAATAACTAAGATATATTTAGTGTATGTTAGTGTGTCAATGTATGATTTGATCTTGAAAATGTAACTGTGAATTTACATTTGCTCCCATATTTTAAAACATCTTAAACACACACACATTAGGTTCCTATGCTTTGTGGGGTCTTTCCAAAGACATAATGACTTTTAAACTGTACCAACAGTTTCCTCTATCCCTCACAGGCACCTTTTGCATTTTTACATTTTCAAAAAAGCATAATTAAGGATGTTTAATAATCGCTGACTGGTCCCAACAATGTAGGTGTGTGTGTGTGTGTGTGTGTGTGTGTGTGATTTTAATATCTTTGTAGGGACATTTGGTCCCCACAATTGCAAAATAAGAACACACACACTATTTTGGCTAAAATCCAAAAACTATACAACAATTACAAATATCTTCTAACTTCTATAGATTTGAAATTGTCTAAAGATTGTTAAGTTTTCTTTATATGATTTATTTACTATTTTATTTTGTTGTGTAAATGTAAGCTATTATATTATGAGTTACTATATATATGAGTTCCATGCCTGTACCTTAAACAGCTGTCTGTTAGCCAGTGGCTCACACACCAGCTTCTCTATGTTTCCCCCAACAACAAACATGGTGACTACAACTCCCATGAGCACCCAGGAAAAGATGAAGCTAAAGCCCACAGAACTGACCACCAAGAGAAAAAATGAAAGAAATGTTAGTAAGTTTTTCTTCGTATACATCAGAGTTTTACCCTTAAATATAGTTTTATATGCACATTGTCACTAGACAGAATGTCATTTTGTGATGTTGGTTGGTAACTCACGCCATCAGAAGGTTTCCTCCAGTGTTGGACAGGCAGCCACGTGTGGTTGGTGTGGCATTTTTATCATAGCCACATGATCCACACAGAATACCCAGGAAATTAAAGGCCAAAATCAGTACAACCATACAGCAAATCACCACACACCCTATCCATCTACAGAGAAAAAGACAGAGATAAACATGGAGGAATGGTGAAAGAGTAAAACACTATTTTGTGTATTATTAATAATCATAATGAGTATATTAGCCTATACAGCAAACTGCTGTATTGGTGCAGTTTATTTTATTACAAACCGGTAGAAGTCTAACTGGTCAATCTGGGGGTAAAACATTTCAATGTTCTTCTGGCTGTCCGTCAGGAACCTTGTGAAGTTCTCAAGTGCTGGTTCCACAGGGAACATCTTTGTGAAACCAATAATCTCCATACCTGATTTATCCAGCAGCCCTTTAACTTCTGTAAGAGACAAAAAGTGACAAAAATAGATGATTGTGAATATAGATAAAGGTGACTAGGTTTGTCAGTTACAGGGTCTAGAATAATATATTTCATTTAAATCAAGCAAGTAAGTCTGTATACCCGAAAGCTAATGTATAGTGGTGTCTATAACAATGCTGACAACAGCCTGTTTAGCCTTTTACAACATCCATGGTCATTTAACACTTCACAACAGATCAAACGTGACATAAAGGGAGATTTCTGAGACATACTTACTGGATAGAGCTGGATTTTTTAAAATAACCGCCATGCATAGAAAAAGAAATGAGAAGTAGCAGAAAACTGTTCAGTAATTCTAGCTTCTCAGAACAAATAAGGTTAACAAGAAACATATGTAGACCTAAAATTCAGCACTATGGACAGATACAGAGTCTATGCCAAAACCTTGTGATGTGGCTACAAAGGCAGCATAGATACACCCCTAACATTAAGACTGTTCCAAGCTGCAGGAAAGTAAATTATTATTTAACTCAACATTTGTGTTGCTGTATATTTTTTTGCTTTCAAAATCAATTGCAAATAGATTGTGTGAAACACTATTTGTGTGGCACACAGACTTGCTTTGTATAGGGAATATAGATTCTGTGATGGTAGGCAGTAGGCAAATCACTAGGTTTTGGAACAGAGCTAGAATGATATTGTAGACAGAAGAATACATGGATAAATAAAGACTTCCCCTCACCAGACACAATTTCTTTTGTTTGTTCACGGACCAGCCTTGGTGTGTCGTTAAAGGAAGAGTAGCCCTAAATAAATAAATGACAGCAGGTGGTGAAACACTGTCATTGTTATATTATGGTAGACTTACATTGGGTGTGTGATGCAGACAGCCACATCTGACCTTCTGTACAATATTGCTGAGGTCTGTTTTAAGCACATTGTCCAGGCTGGCCAACTGGGCCCCAACATCAGGCAACTGTTGAACAAAACGGAAGTCACAAATGGTTCACACAGACCAACAAATTGTACTTCCACACTTTTCAGGTTCATAAAGGGGAAGTGTACAATTTCTCACTAGTGGTACCAGTGGGATCGTAATATAATTATGGTTTCTGACACCGCCCATTCTGCTTTGACCTCATCTGCCATTGGTCAGACAGTCAATCCTTGCTATAAAGGTAACATGTAACCCCGCTCTAAACTCACACCTCTGTCAGATAACTTAAAAAGAGATTTTAAAAAGATCAAATAATACAATGAGAGATGATGACTAGTTAGGAATATAGTGTTAACAACCCTCTGCCAACCAAGTCGACCAGGATAGAAGGTATTTTATTCTCAAAATTTTAAAATTACAAAACTACTTTTACAAAGAATTGTCTAATTTCAGTGCAGCTTTAGCCCTGATAAACAATAACAGCTTCCCAAGGCAAACCAGTGGGGTTCCAGGCACGTCTACAAATATTAAAATATTCATGCGTGTGTGTGTATTAGTGTTACCCCATGAAAGTTTGCACTGAGAGCGAGCTGATTGAGTGTTCCACGAATGGTGTTGCAAGTGTGTGTTACATCTCCATTTGAACAGGCGGGGTCATTAAGTGTATTTGAGAGAGAGGCACGTTCAGTCTGGAGAGAGCCCTGGAGTTTGCCTGTCCCTTCCTGCAGGGTCTCCAGTGACGTCATCACACTCTCCAAAGCCTCTTTAGTCTCCCGCATGGCTGTACAAATAACACAAATAACACATTAATGAATACATTAATACAATAATGAACCACTACAAACACACAATTGATCACAGACGAGTCATATTAACCTCTGAACCGTGACATGAGGTGGAACAAAAACATTCTGACAACAACACACACACACACAGTATGAATACACAACAATACACAAGACTGCTGATATCAACAATATATAAACAACATACTGCAGAAAATCATTAATTTAATTAGCATTTTCTCATGTATAAAATTGTGTAAGATATTAAACTAAGCAAAACGATCTTGTTATAAGCATGAAATACATTATTTTTCTATTTGTAAGATTTATACGATTTTTAAGGTTCAAAAAAACATTTTTACTAAAGTGCTAAGAAAAATAAACTTAACTGTAACTATTCTTTTAAAACGAGTCTTAATATTTTGCCTAATATTGCTTCATATTTGCCAAATCAGGTAAATGCATTTGGTTTTAGGGATGTGTAGTGATTTTCACTGGAAAACAAGATTGATCTAGGAAAATACTGGTTTATGATTTTGTGCAGTGCAGCAGCACCTACAACTAACCAAATGTTCACACAACACGTGGGTGAAATCACTGACTTTTACCTTTAATAGCACCTTCCACTTTAACTTTTAGCAAAAGTCACAAGCCAGAGGAAACAAAGAGGAGCAAATGAATTAAAATATTAATGTCAGTGTTAGTGTGGGTTTAAACAGGTCTCCGTGCACAAAAGACAAAGAAAACAGATAATATTGAGATAAAATAATGTGACATTATATGTTTAATTGTTCTGCATGCAAGAAGGGGAACAAGGGCTTGCAGTCAGCTCAGTTTGAATTCTTATAGCAATGAAACACCATGCAAAAGTAAAAAATAAGTAGGTCAACTGACAGATCATTGGTTAATAATGTCAAGGTCATGGGTTTGATGCCCAGGGAATAAATGTGTTATTTTCTATTAGCCAATTAATGGTGACTAATTTCTATTCAGCCAATTAATATTTGTGGTGATTTGTTTGTACCTCCTGTCATGCGAAGAGCATTATCTAAGGCTGGTACCACTTCTCTCTCTAGCTGGTTATGAACACGTCCACCAAGTAGAGTTCCAATATCTGGTAAATCACAGTGAAAATAACATTACCTATTAAATGCAAGCAAGTTGACATGGAGATGAAACAAGGAAAGACAAAATACTTACTGTTTATGTCTGATAGCACTTTGTTCTTGGCTGTTGTGTACTGGGCAGCAAGATAGTCTATTTGCTGTGAAAATAAAAAAGAAACAGCACAAAGGTTTAACTACTGCATGTATAAGTGTAGAATATATGTCTGCGCTAATGGCTTACTGCTGGTGTGTAGTTGGCAAATGATTTTAGGTCTCTCATGTTGGTGCTGACGAAACGTCTGGTGCTCTTGATCTGAGATGTGATGTTTTGATTGGCTGTATAGGCGACTACCACTCCAGTTCTGTCAAACAAAACAACACAAGTCGGTTGATGGCCTTATACATCTGTCTGCATTAGTAACAGACAACCACTGTGTGGTACTGGGGTTCTGCAACTACTTGAATTATAGCTGATCTCAGAACAGCTGAGCTGTTAAGTAAGTTTAGAGAGTCAAGGGGTTTTTGTTTGGCTGGTTAAAACGGCTCAGTGTTGTCCCTGCTGGTTAATGTTGTAACTGCACCTAGACTGGAGATAAAAATCATTTTTCACCATTGAATGTCATTCAGATGTAGCTGTGTATTCTGGCATATATCAAATGTGACATAACACCTAGACAACAAAGGTGTTTTCCTCTCCAAAGTCTTACTCCTGCCTGTCCCTCAGTTTTTGCTGCTTAATATTCAGATTCTACTTATGTGATGTACTGCTTTTCGCATTTTGTGTAGCAGGAAAGCATGCATACTTGGACACATGGTCAAATCATGTACTTCCGCGGGGTCCAGCACCAACCAAGCTGCTTATTAGATTTTCGAGATGAATATTAAAAAAACTTTCTCCAGGTATTAAAACCCTCCTTTAAAAAATTAAAGCAGTGTTATAAAGTCTGTGCTTTTCCCAGCTCATCTTCCTCAATCACTCAGAAATACATAAAAGTGATAAACTAACTAATGACATATAAAACATTAAAAAAGGTCTCCTGTTACTTTAAGACAAAAAACAAGTTTAATCCATAAATGTGAACACACACACTTACACTCACATTCACATTAGCTGCAGATAACGCTTTACTAATTGAGTGGTGCAGATACACATTAAATTGTCGGATCTGATTACAGATTATTGCAAGACAACCCGCTTTCCACATTCCCCCACTCTCTCATTTCCTCTCTCTCTCCCTTTTTATCTCACAGTATAAAAAGATTTAATAAAGAGGAAATATGATTCAACAAAGGAATCCATAGAGAGAGCAAACAGAGAAGAAACAGAGAAGATTTGCACTGTTGTTCTTTGCTTCCAGACTTCATCCTGTCCAATTACTATAAACCTCTCATTGAAAGTTTATCAAGATCCACTCACACACACCCACTGTAGAGTTCATGCCTCACAAACACTCATTGTGACCTGAAAAACTGCTGTCAGCACTGTCACAGAATGAGAAAACAGAAAGAAAAAGAAGAGTGTATGTGTGTGTGTGTGTGTGTGATTTTTGACTGTATGGTTCAATAAAGAACCTTTAATATCTGTGGAACCTTTCTGTTGCATAAAGGGTTCTTTGTAATGGAAACAGTTTCTTTAAACCATAAAAAGGTAAAAAAAAAAATGGTTCTAAAACCTTTAACTAAATGTTATTTTTGGGGAACCAAAAATGTTTTTTCTATGGCATCGCTGTAAAGAACTTTTTAGGAACCTTTATTTTAAGAGTGTAAGAAAGCAGCTCTTGCCCTAAAATAAGTTCATACAGTATATTAAAACAAATATAAAACAGTACCATTAAAGCAGATGTAACACATATACTGAGCATAAGATGCATACCTTCAACAGAATGTAAGTTGCTTAATTGTCTTCCAAAGCATAAATGTTTATGTAAATATAACAATCACAGATTACATTTATAACCTAGAAGACAGTAAGACACACACACACAGAGAGAGGATCGATAGGATGATGGGGGTTTAGAGTAGCCTGTGACCTATTCTATTTCTTGATCAAATTAGTCTATTGAACAAATGAACTAATGAAATGGAACCACTGATCACATTTCCATGAAAACTAGCCCCACAACCACACACACACAGTAACACATTTATTGATCTAGATATTTTCCACAACCTGTTTAATATGAGATGTTTCATTTATATATAAATATTTGCATTTAGATTTTGTGCTTGTATGTATTCTTGTGTGTTAGTTTAGCTTCACACGTCAATAACACATAAATCTCAAACTGAATCTCTCTTTAAGGCAGCTTTTTCAAACTATTGTGGTCTGCAACCTAATTATTTGGTTTCATTCTTGGCATTCCTCACCCCATCTCACAGGTGGCAGTGATGTTTTAAAAAATGTAATCAATTTCTTTATGATGAATAATCATTATGATTATTTTATTACTGACTGGAGCTGTGTCAAGATAAAAGTAGTTTACCTTTAAAAATGCTCTGTTGCACTTAATCTAGCTGACAAAAATGTGTCGTGTGTGAAGCGGCCTGAAACTTACTCTATGCAAATATATAAGCACATATGTTTGCAATTATTTTGCTAATTTTGAAGTCTTATTTAAAGGACTGTAATAAAATCAGTATCACACAATCATAGTAATTACACAATATAATCAAGCCTATGACCTCATGTCTATGGCTAATTTGCTCTACAGCCTGTTGTATCACACACACTTTATGGGCATGAGGAAGACTCACGTGAGGAAGATGGAGGTAGCAATGAGTGTGGTCATGTAGAAGCCTCGCTGACAGTCTGCATTCTTCTTATGTCTTTGATGCATCTCACCCCCACAGTTCTCACAGCAGCGACACACACAGAAACACAGACCCACCATCAGCATCAACAACACAAACAACAGCCCCAGTAATGCCAGGACTATGAAGCCAATCTCATAGTAGATTGCCTGGACAGGAGAGAAGGTAAATGTTGCATTTCTAATAAGAATATCTATAAAATCAAATAATTTAAGCACAAGAACAATTATCATTATTATAAATACTTTAAATGTTGCATAGCTGCACTCAAATGAGTTATTAATTTATAGTGGAAATGTGTGAAAGCAAGAAATTAGATATTTAAGCAATAGTACCTGTAGCAATAATACAACATTTTCTGGCTGCTTTGCCAAAGTTGAAGAGACATCATTAGTGTGCGTGACAAATAGAAAGAAACAACCGAGATTAGAACGTTTTATCACATACAAAGCATTATGTATAAACAGGCCCTATACAGCAGCACAACATAACTCCTTACTACAACCACATGCATGTACAGACACAGAAACACAAACCTTCTTATAGTCTTCTAGTTTAATTCCTCCCATGTTCTGCTGGATAACCTTAACAATGAGATCTGTAATAACAAATTCTACTGATTAGTCCATGTTGTTGAGTAAATTAACAGGTTTTGGTTACTATGAGCTGAGAATCCTTCAAAATCACATCACTGCTCCACAGCAATCCAGAGACTGGGCTGTTCTGAAGAACATACAAGTTCTACTGCTATGTTTATGTTATTTTTTTGGTGAAGTTGAATTAAAAGAGCTTTAACTTTCAGGACTGTGCTGTTCTGATGTGGTAAAATATGGAAGCATCTCTTTTTACATACTGTTAGGGCTTATGACTGCATTCAATGCTAAAAAAAAATGTTCTAATTAGTTCTATAATTGACTTGTTGTTTAATTCAACACAGCCTGTGATAAAGGCATGTGTGTTTGTGTAAACAGGCTGCGGCAGTATTCATGTGCCACTGTCATGTTACAGCTTAGGTTAATATGCTGATCTCAGACCTACACAAAGCTCTGCAGGTGTGATCTGAGACAGCACTGTATTAACAGCACAGTCTCATGCTCTGTGCTAATGCTCCATTAATCCCTGGTGCCATCTGCTCAGCCTACATTTTTGTGTAATACACAAATGTTTGTGATGTTTATGCCCAGCTTTTAGGTCATATAGCAGTTAATATCACTAGTAATCTGCTTTACAATCCAAAATATGCATTAAACATCAATATTGTCAGCATCAATGTTGGGTAAATCTAGTGAAAACTTAGCTGTTGCTTTTATATTAACCTAGATACTTAACTGTAAATTCTTAACTGAACTAATTCTAAATACAGGAATAAATATATGTCTCTCTCTTATATTGTGTCTAGAACCTGTGCCACATATCCTTCCCAATGATTCCAATATTACATAAAAAATTAACTGATGTTCAGTTCTAACAAACATTTTAGTTTCTGAGACACATTTCAGTATGAATTGTTTTGTAAGGTGACTAAATCTAACAGAGACTAAGCAGTGTTTTTACTAAATAGTCCTAAGTCCTAAATGCACAGCAAAAAACTGTTTTATTTTAAAGAAAAGGGGGTAAAGTTCATGTAAGAAATAATTAACTAATTAAATAAATGAAGCATTGTTTTAGGACATACCATGGCAACCCCACGAACAACCACATGTCTATCTAAAATCATTTTTCAGGTTTTTGCCCCTAAGAGTTATTTTGTTCAGAAATAGTTTCAGCACTGTTACTGTTATAAAGACTGTATATTTGATGTGTATATAGAGTGTGTATAGAGAGAGAGAGAGAGAGAGAGAGAGAGAGCATAAATATATATTATCAATCATTTTGAAATATTATTAAAATTTATCAGCGCACTTTCAGTCTTTAAAAATGTAGAGGTCAATGGTCCCCACCATGACAGAAAACAAGTGTGAGAGGGTTTGTTTCTGTAATGTGACCCTAAGGTTAAGAGTGAATGACTCACTGAAGAAATAGTAAAGACTCTTAACTTAAGCTTTCTGTCACATTTGGCAAATGAGTCACACAGTCTTAAAAGGGACTATAGTGTCACTTCTGGTCAATCACCAGACCTTAATATGAAGTCACAATATAAATTTGGAATCACTCTATTTTTGTGTGAATAACTCAACTTTGGATTCTTAATGTCTTGTTTTGGTACAATTAATTATTGACATATATTATCAATAATTCATATTATTCATAATCATATTATCAGCTATAGATAGCTATTGTCCGTGTTGCATTAGGATCAGTGTTAGTGTTTATACTATAAATACAATAGCAAAACACCTTTACATGAAAGGTCAAGCTTATTTACTGTTACTACACTAAATGCATTTTTTTACACAACACTAACAGATACCTGGAGGATGATGGGAAAGTAGTTTTAGCTAGTTGTAGCTTGTTCTTACAGCATTTGATTAGAATTTGAACTTGTCATACACATTAAGAAAATAACTTTGCAAGTAACTTGTAGTTTTATGTTTCAAAGAGAGAAGGTGATGGAGAGGCAAAAGTTGTGGACTATAGCTTAAAAAATTGTTCTTTAAGGATATATTTTTTTCTTATTATAGGTCTTAACATACAGACCAAACACAAACAGCATCTTTACTAATACAGTGGGCTGAAGTCATACGTGTGTTTTCAGTGACCCTTTCGTACCAATTCTTAGTTCTGCTGTGGTCATGATGTTTTTACTTATGGCTTGAAATCTCGTCCACATTTTAACTTGCTCACTTAACTGCTCACTTAGACAGAAATGGGCAATCTGGCCAACATGTATTGTGACCACAGTTTGTTTTCATGTGTTGTTAAGTGGTGGGTAGTATGAAATCTAAATATTATTACACTGGCATGCAGCAAATTTGGTGGCTCATTCAGATGATACCATAAAAGCTTCTGTTTAAGGACATATAGAGACCTCACTGAAGAAATTAGCAAAAAAAGTTTGTAAAATTTCTGTGTAGAATTGACTATATAAAATATTTGGCATAAAAAATAATGTACAGTTTTCAAAAATATCTCGTTTACTGGCTAACTGCCTTTGATAATATGTATAATACCTATTAGCAGTTCACAGAATTATAGGTCTGTGTGTCTGGTGAAGTTCAGAAAATTTGTGATTACTAGGGAAACATCTACCATAATATATAGAATTTTATGTAATGTGTATGTTGCTGGCACACTGTTATTTTGTATGTTATTTTATTTTATATGTTTGTGTGTAAAAGTGAGAGAGAAAGAGAGAAATCCCGAGAGCAAAGGAGAGGGTATCACTGGTTAAAATGGCATATGGTTAATCCTATTACAGTTGTCTTTGTGTTGGGCAGTTAGATGGTCCCTTTGTAATGCTTTCTTTCCTCTTTTTCCCCCTTCCTTCACCCCATTTATTTATTCTCACTCTCTATTCCTTCCCTTACGCATCTTATCGTTTCTGTTTTCCTTTCCTCACAGTATCCTCAGAGGCACATACACACATACAAACATAGAGCAATATGTAGTGCAATATGGCCCTTTTTGACAGCAGTACAATAATATGACACAATAACAAATGTATAAAGAATGTCATTGACAAACCCAATGACCAACAGAAAGAATAGCACTTCACATACACACAAACACACACACATACAATGACAGTATATGTGGGTCATATACCGGGTGTTGATCTCCCTGTTCTTTAATAACAGTGCATTTTTAAATCCAGTGATCAGTGATATCCAGCTTTATCTGCGCTAAGATGCGGGGAGTCCCCTAGGATTAAACCACAGGCCCAGACTGTGTATACATAGATTCCTATATTGTGTCATCTGTTCTCTCCACTCATCTCAGACAGAAGTAAAATCAGATTAAACTCTATTATGCTTTCTATCAATTCTTCCATGCTGTCCCAAAATCCCTCTATCCACAACACACCTCAGCTGTGTTCAAACATATATATATATGGCTAACTATATGCAACAATATATGTGTGTTGGTATAGTATCTTAATGTCAATGCTACATAATTCAGCAATCCAGCCTCAACTCATGAACATCAGAGGTTTCTTTCAATAAGATCGGGGGTTACAATCTGTTAGGAATGTAAAGAGATACTCTAGAACAGAGGAAATAAGATCTGTCAGTGGCTTAAATTTGATGTGTTTCTAATTCTAAATCCAAATGCCTTATAACAGTGTCCAGTGTCCCATTTCAAATGTGTTTAGCAGTAAAATCATTGACCTAAAATTAGTAGTGTAGAATGTGCAAAAATAGCTGTATAGTACAAGGGCTGTTCACTCATACATCTTGCCAGTAGCAGGTGTTTTAATTATATGTACCTGTACAGCATATGGTACTGAGATTATCAGCTTACCTGATTGGACAGGTGACTCATACAGCAGATCAGCTAATTGGTTAGGCAGCTGGGATTTTACAGTACAATCCTATTTTACTCTAAACACACACGCATTCACACTAGTGGTCTTCATACTCAACACACTGACCTCACAAAGAAACCCACTTGCTAGCAGCCTGACCTTACATAGAGATATAAATAAAAAGAATCTGAGGGGTCAGTCCTATCTACAGTACAGTAATCTATTGGTTATGCAATGGTATAGTATATTGCAAACAGATCCACTCTCTGCATTCTTCATAACTTAAATGTTTGAACTGAGAATCAATGTTTAATTACACCAGAAACATCTGTATATTAATGAACTTTTCAGAATTTCAATAACTCCATCTCTCTAATCTACTACAATCAGTATAGTAATAAAGCACAGACGATTGCTGTTTTGTTGTTGTCTAGTGTATTGTAATCCTACAGCTCTCCAAACAAGCATTATCCACAGGTTTCTGAAGGCTCAAAAAACAAAGCAGCAATCATGATCTAACTTCTGAATAAAACTGGCAAAAGCTTAGAATATTTTATACCAATGTTTCAATGATAAAGCAACAGGCAACAAATACTGAGTCTGGGAATGTTCCACCGGACACAGACTAAGAAAGAACTTCCATCTTTTCTTTCAAATTCTGTCCCATCCTCTCGCAAAGTCAAATACAAGTGCAAGTGTAGAAACTTTTACGCATGTGTTTTACCTTTGGGGAAAGGGTTTGGTTGAACCACGTACAGAAACGCGTGGACCATGTGAAAAAGAATACCGATGGCACCCGGTTCATAATATGCGTGCGTTTCGTACACCACTGACGGCACGAACCCAAAGTCCAACGTTTCCACTGGCGCTCGGAGCATCTCTGTGCGCGGAGAGGAATACCTGCTATCCTTGTGGGTTTCGCTGCTCGTGAGACCCCAGCACATGAACAGCGCGATTCCCACTTTCCACGACATGTCCATTAGTCCGTTACACGGAATTTTGAAAAATAACGGGAGGGAAATAAAGGGGAGGGGACAGTTTAAGTAAAATGAAAGTGTTTTTTAAATGCTTTTTATTCCTAGACATATATAAATTATATAAATTAAAAAGGACCATAAAAAGAAAACAAAAGTAACAAGAAAAAATAAAAATCCAGCTGATGCGTTTACTCCTTTTCTTCTGATGGTATCATGGTAAACATCCCTCCGACCTGGATCGTTTGAGATGATTCAGACATTGTCCGCCACCGTGTTTCTCTGACCCGCACCTCCTGCTGCGCGCTCCACGGCAGATTTGAGACCTCCCCTGCCTCCGTGCACGCGCACTGGTTATGTCAGGCTTAGCAGAACAATCAGACATAACATATAACATAACATATAACAAAAATACAAGTATTTTTATTTAAATATTAGCCTAAATAAAAAGTACTGTAGTTTCCAGATAGGCTGTTCCAAGCATCTTTGTGGAATTTATGGATTTATGCTGTCTCAGTTTATCCTATCTTTCCATGTAATCTCAGACAAACTCAAAGATGGTGAGATCAGATCTCTGTGTGGACCCTAAAGTCTTTTGTAGGACTCTTTGTATATACAAAGAGTATATACACAAGTCAAACTTGATAACAGTTAATGGCAAAGAATGTCTGAAAATTTATTTCGATACTTTCCACTGACACATTAAAGCAGTATATGGTTTGCCTATCAGTATTTGTTCAAATACATTACATGTAGGCCTATATCCCCATTTTCTTTAAACGCAGCTGAAAAGTCAAAAGTGTGGGAAAGCTACTTCTCTGGACTCTGCCAGGAGGGTATAGTCAGAGGCTCTCTCCATTGAGATGTCCTACGGCTACATTTGGAACAGCTGAAAAGGCTCTGTGAGCTTGTGTGTGTATGGACATGAATGCCAATAAAAAGAAGAGAGTCACAGTTTGTATTATGTCAGACATTACAGCCAAGACATATGCAAAAGAAAAAGAAGACAGCTTTGAATCAAGTTTCATATTGGCTTTAAAATCTACTTTAAACCTTATAATTAAATAAAAGTTTCTTGATGTAAATTTTAAGTGTTTCTGTACTATGTCTAGATCACTAAACCATATTAACTAAAGGTCACATTTTCAATCAACTGACACACACAGATGTTCATTGAAACGTTCTCAGATCATGCTGGGATAACATGGATCATTAGGTTTTGCATTTGGGAGTCATGTCAGGCAAAAGGGAGACTTAAATGCAATAATACAAAATAGTAGTATTTTCGACTCAACAGTGGGAAACTTTCTAAAGATTTTATATCGCCTATACATTTAAACTCAAATTCTAAAGAGACTAAGCACACAATCATAGACTCAAGACCACTCATTCACTCTTTTAAATCTGATTACACATTAGAGATCAAATTCTCAAACGGTTTAGACTAGTGTTTAGATCTCTACGGTTTAAGTTCAGATCAGTTGAACACTGCATAATCTTTAAGCAACTTTTTTGGCCTGCATGGGGGTATAGAGGTTGGCTTTAATCCACTTAATAAATGGCAAATATAAAGATTTGGTTGAAGTGTATGTACTCTTGCATACACACATCTGTATATTAGAATGACATATTTCCTGCAGCTGAAGTGCACGTGTGACACTGGATGTTATCTATATATTCATATGTGTATGAAGGCTTAAGTAAATTCACAGTATTACCTGGTATTTGATGAAACTGTGCTGTGTGTATTTGGTTCTTTATAAAGACTCCACACTAAAAAAAACTGTTACCATGGTAACTCTATAACAACAACCAGCACAAAAAAAGATTACCACTAAGGATACAAAACAACAAAACTTTAATTAACACAAAGCCCAATTCCTCTCCCCAGTTCTGTCTCTGAAACATCCCATGTAAGGGACATGACATCGTCATTTATTTCAGTTTCTACAGAAAACACGAATTTGTAATAACCTTAGATGCTCAGAAGTCAATATGGGTACATAACACACAGGGAAAACAGAATGTTAGGACAAAACTGTCATTACAAAGACCAGAAAGAGAAAAAAACAGTAAAATTTAGCAGGTTGAAAATGATTGGATTGGTCTTTTTCATTATTTTCAAATATATTTTCAAATTTATGCTTTTCAGACATAAGCATGAATTAGAAAGGTTTGTACGTGTATGTATGTTTAAGCAAAATCACCCCTTTTAGTGCTGATCTAGAACCAGTACAAAATTGAAATTTACGGAAAAAAGGCTTACAGAAAAACACAGAGTAAAAAAACTAGAGTCATAGAGTGATTTTACCCACTGGCAATGCACAAACATTTATAATGGTCTCTGATGTAACTGCACTGTGTTTGTAAGATTCTCTAATGCTCTGACATTGTGATTCACGAGCAAAGAAAACCCATTCCTGTAATCACATGTAAAGCATTAATCTCCAGTCTGAGATTATGTATTATCAACGAAATAATAAAAATTACATTCTTCAATGTAATTTTGGCAGTTTATATGTGTCTGAGTGTTCAAAAGTTTGCATTAATTTTGGAAAATTGAGGATAAACAATTCCTTGGCATATTCTATATTTTCACTTAATGTAGTTGCTAAATTACACATTAAATCAAAAGAGCAGAATACTGAGCACCTTCGTACAGATGATACATTAGCCTCATGGTCAATGGTGATGCCCCAATGCCAGCAATTATAAATGGAGATGTTTATAAAAAACTAGATAACTGACCACTGACTTAAAGTGTAAATTGTGATCACTTCGTTATAATGGCTTCAAAGCTATTTCAAACACATATTTGTGTTAGACCAATGGAAATGGATTTTTAGAAATTATACAAATTCTTACAGTGTTTAATCTTTCAGGCATAAGAATAAACAAAAATAAAGTATCCTGTCAAAGTTAGAAAATAATCCTTACATTCTGAAATCCAGTACTAATACATGATATGATAGCAATGTTAATTAATTTTTAGACAGTATAGTCTGTTTATATACAGTGATCTCTTATTATGATTTTCAAAACAATTACATTCTATAAGCACTACATGATCTGCAGTTACTGTAAGGACATTCTCAGATCGTGACTGGTGTAAAAGTAGGTTATTATAAAGTTTTGACATTACATATTTTGGCTCCTTTTGGGTTAATTTACATTAGCTTACATAATTGGCTTCGGACCCTCACAAACCTTTCAAAACTGTTTTCTGGGGGTCAACAGACACTACTGCTTATGTAAGGATTACATTAAATTAAGGTTACATTTTAAGTTTTGGTCAATATTCTTACATGTGGGAATGTTGGTCATTGATTATTTACTATCTGCTCACAACGTCAGCACCAATGTATTATTAGATATGTAACAATTGGTACATGCATGTAAAAACTAAGGGCCTAAGGGAAAAACTCTGGATGTAGGTGAAAAGATTATTTTCCTGATGTGTGTTTGAAGTCTGATTTGCTGTATACATTATTAATGGAAAATACAAAAGAATATTTATTAAGTTTTGTGGAAACCTGGAAAACATGTTATGACCTCATTCACTGTTTCCATGCGGCTATTTAGCATTAATCCATGCATCTGTCTCTCTGATGCTGATCTATAAAACACTTATTCTAATTCTTAAGGTGCTTCATCAGTTCTTGTAAAACATTACCTCAAAAGATGATTAAAGAACTCCCTAACATTTTGAAACTCTGCCTTTGAACAGTGGTCTTCAATAAATACAAAAATGAATAAATAAAAATTAGGAGAGGGATTTTAAATTTAAGGTGCGCATGGGGAAAACTAATGTTCACAAAATTTGTCATTTCAAAACAGGGTGACATTTCATATGGGAACAAAATCTGGATATTATGGATCAGAAAGTTAGAAGGAATATCGAAAGAAAGAAATCAGGAATGAAAGCAAAAAAAAATCATAGATTTCTCTCCCCAGCTTTGACCTATCTCTCTGACTTGCAGATAAACTGTCAGTATCTAAATTCACCAAAATGTAATTTGTATTTTTACCTATGAATAGAATTTTTAGGCTAGTAATTTTACTGTACATCTGGCATTAATGCAACATTACAATGTAATCTCTTATTTTCCTTATTCAAGACCCTAATGACAGTGGACAAAGATTTCCTCCGGCATCCAAAGGTGACCTCCGCTGGTGATGTTAAACCTCTTGAAAGCGTAGAAACGTAACTGGGTGGGAGTCCAAACATGTAAGACTGTGTATGTTGCTGTGATTGTCTGAGTGTGTTTAATTTCAAGTCTTAAATAAATTAGGTTCATCACTCATTAATAAATATCCTGCAGTTTCTCGCTGCCCTATTCCAACGATCCCCAGGTTCCAAAGTAAAAAACAAACAAAATCAAGCTGGCAGAAAGGACGGGCATTTCAGTGCATATCACGCTCAATCATGAGGGTGTGTGTTCATGTCAGTCGATACGATTACCACAGATAGTGAAGCGATCAATCTCCAGCAAGTCTTTTTTGGGAGCTCTGTGTTTAAGTTCAGTTTCGTCCTGAGTAAGGCTTTTATCTTCGGATTCGTCTGGTGTAGTGAGGAACTGGTCTGATTCGCTTGTGGGAAGTTGAGGGGCGGGGAATTCATCTCTGTGGGTGGGCTGAGTGGTAACTGATGCAGACAAGCCCTCCTCCACTGGATCACCTTCAGAGGATTTGAACATAATTAGTCAATAACAACAAAACACATCACAGGTTTTTCTTATTGATGTTACAGTAATTAGTTATTAGTTGTAATTACATGTTATGATTAACAATATATAAAAACAGAGGGTGTTCAAATTTAGAGGTGAAAATAATGCATTACAATTGTAAATATTTTTAAAATAAATTAAGATAATCTTACTTATAATGACTGATCACACAGTGGACTTATTTAGCTTTGGTTAAACTCATTTAGCTCCAGGGTTGCTTTGGTTGTCAGTTGTGTTACCTGATGGTTCTTGTGTGTGTTTGGTTCGGTGGGCTCTGCTGGACACTCTGCTGGGGGCAGCAGAGGGGGGGTTCTGAAACAGCTTTTCCTCCATTTTTGCCTCTTTCACATACATACAGGATTTGCCCAACAACACGATGCTATTGAATACCTTCAGAGTGATCATACTGAATAAAAACACACACACAGAGTCAGTGCAACAATCTGATCATATACAGTTTCTAATATAAGAAAATAACCACATAAAATAGCATTTTGTTAAAACCTATTAAAATGTTTATTATTATTCATTATTATAATGTAATTATAAAAATATGAATCATACCCCAGATAGAAGAGCACCACGCATACTATGGACAAAGAACCCTGGATCTTCACAGAGCTGGTCACTACACGAATCAGCTGTCAATCACATATTATTAATGTATAATGCCAATTTGTAATGCCAATGTTCAAGGCAAACAGATTTGAAAGTTTTGAGATTTCTGGCAGACGCTTAAAAGCAGATTGCTAACCAAAAAACATTAGTCAAATTTTTTTCACTTGTTGTAAAGGGGTTCACAGGGATGCATTATTTCACTTAAAAATTTTTCTAAGCTAAATATAAGCTGTATACTGGATAAAAGGTTTAATAATGTGTAAGGTTACCAGTAGAGCAAGAGGAAGGGGAATGAAGCCCATCCTTCTTGACACACTGTCACTGTAGTCTGTATATGCCTGAAACGCACACACGCACACACACACACTCTGATTAATAAAGGTGGACAAAAACAAAACAACAGCCAATATGACCAGAGAAAAAAAGGATGAGACGTGGCTTTTGTTGAATAGCTACTCTTTAATTAAAATAACCAAACACCTTTTGATATATGATTTAAAACAAAAGGATTTGCTTAGCAAACAGATTAAGAGATTTCACACTTTCATCATTCAAGTAGATGTGCTACACTTGCATGACTAGAAAAACAGGTGCCCGAGTGGACTGACTGACTGATTTACAAATAACCCTGATATGATCAGAAAAGACATACTTACATTTTTCTGTCTGCTGCTGACCAGATCAAAGGCCAGACTTGCTCTGTATTCACTGTACACCTGCAACAGAAACACAATTTAATTTAAACACTTCATCAATAACTGTCACAAACTGTATACATTGCCAAAAATTATAACACTATAAATTTGTTTCTCATAATTTTCAAAATCGTTTTACTTAAAGGTGTTTGCTTACCTGGCCAAAATTAGTTTAGTTTTCAAAATAAATATTGTGAATATGAATATATTTACAAAACTAAAATTAACTAAAAATTCTAATATTCAAAAAACTGAACTTAAGACAATGCTGTAATCTAGGTCCTACTCTAAAGAATCTAAAATATAAAAACTTTTGCTTTGTTCAACCTTTTATAGTCACTACAAAATTTTTGAACTTCTCCATTATGTCATCTATTGGCTGCATTCCCTATTGGACCAGCACTGAGAAAACAAACACAAATATCCTTAAATGCCTTTAAACAGAATACAGTGCAAGAGGACAACAAGTGTAAAGGTGAGAGAAGTGTGTGTGTGTGTTGTGACACTAATCTTCCTGGCTAAACGAAGCAGATCTGTGTCTTTAATCCCTGTCAGTAACTAAAAAACCTTCTGTCTTTTTTCATCTCTCCACTTCTCCATCTATAACAACAATTTCAATTGTTGTTCTCTCTACATCTTTTGTTCTATCTGGGACAATATCAAGGGACTGTTTCGATAACTTGATTTTTAAAAAAATGCTCAATTAATAAAATCTTGGTTTTTAATTTACGATATCAACCAGCAAACGAGTTTCTTGCTTAACTTCTGATACTGTAAAGAGTACACATTTTTACCAAGTTTGTGCATTCTCTGGAAATCAAACCCATAATCTTGGTGTTGCTAGCACACTGCCCCACTATTTGAGCAACAGTACATATGTATCTAGTAAATATGTATCTTCACAGTACAATCTGTGAAATAGAAACTGTGAAATAGAAACTGTGAATCCATTCCATTGCTAGAAAGAGCTCCTTCTAGCATCTTCTGTCTCTCTGA
The DNA here is from genome assembly GCA_036877625.1 of Ambastaia sidthimunki. Lineage (NCBI taxonomy): Eukaryota > Metazoa > Chordata > Actinopteri > Cypriniformes > Botiidae > Ambastaia > Ambastaia sidthimunki. The sequence continues at coordinate 36,292 of JAZGTK010000715.1, forward strand.
CAAATGTGTGTGCTGATAAATTTGGGTTAGTGGAGCAGTCAGGCTTATCCAAGACTGAGAGAGACTGGTGCTGATTCACAGACACACTCAAAAGAAAACCTGTCTCTTTATAAGGATTCTCCTGACACAGACACTTTAGACTATTTAGACAAAATAACAACAGCCCAGACTCTGCACACGAGGGAGGCCTTTAGTTAAATTAGGTCAAGTCATTATTCTCACGTCCTGTCTTTTAAAACACACACTCATGTCATCTTGTTCACTTAGAACTTACAGTTCATCTAGTTTACTTATATAAACATGCTAAGTAAACTGTATATGTGTACTGACAATTGATTAGCATTCTCTAACATTTACAGAGTTTTCACATGATCAGTACTGTAATCAAGTTTATTAGTTCAAGTAATTTCTTTATATTTGAACCAGGACAGTCAGAACTACAGTAGTCTTCTCTGTGTTAATGCATTGCATTAGCTTAAGATGTTAAAATGTAACAGGTAACAACATTTCAAATAACACAAAAATAGAGCATTCTGCATTCCCAGTTTTTTAAAAGTAAACAGCTAATCTGATTACTTCAACTGCTGCCATTTTTTTTGCAAGAAAAAAACTGTCAACTGTGATGTCAGTCTTATACCACGCAATTCAATGCTTTTGACCTTATACTGCGTTGTCATATGTTACTGCAGACATTTTGGCATATTAGTAGCGTGCATACAACGGTAGTGCCACAATTAAAATAATACTGTTCAAATAATACTTTGGCACCGTGTAACTCACATCTGCTGTGATGTCATTAAACTTGGTGATGAAGGCATGTTTGACAACATCCACTGTGATCTCTGAAGCAATGACCATGCACACGTCAGGAAACAACACCCACAGATGATCTACGAGAAACAATCGATGATTAATATACATATCAACTCACACAGAGACATTGATAAGAAATCAGGTGTTACTAGGATACCTGGATTCCAAGAGAACTGCTCCATGTTTCTGAGACAGACAATCAGTAGGAGTGTGTAAGTTGTAAATCTCTCTTTAATGTCTATAATAACAAAGACAAAAAGCAACACTGAGTTAATTTATCATTGTTGGTTGAGCAGGAATTTTTTTAAATTACGTAAAGATTAAGCATACTTAAACCTACCACTATTGGACATCTGAAAGAGGTTGTTTTTCTCAAATTTCTTAAATACACTTCCTTTGATCTCAACAAACTTTAAAGAGAAAAACATAACACATATCAAGACACGTGAAAGCATGTACTACTGTATGGCAGTACACATAAGGTCAATGTGTGTTTGTGTGTGTACACTTACATTATTAGACATCATGATGGTGAGCAGTGACTTGTTATGCGAGTTAAAAGCCACGTTTAGTGTGGTGGCCTGGACCATTATGAGAATAGCATGCAGAACTGCATTATCAATGAAGGAAAATTATAACCTATGTCTGACTACGTCAAACATGTTACAAAACATGGTCCCATTTAAAACAGCATCTGTGTATACAAAGGATATTAAATACATCTGCAATTGTATGAAACTGTATAAACAGCAACAGGTGTTTTAGTTATTGGTCAAACAAACAGATAATCCCTTTGGTTAAATGATCTGTTCACATTCTGATAGCGGCACAGAGCTGCTATGTTTACACTTTACATGAGTTTTTATTAACTTTTTAGGTTTTCTTAAAAATTGTTTCTGCATATTAAACTAGTTCAGATCCTTATATCTGATTGGACAATAGACATTTCAGGAGTGCTGACATAGGTCAAGCCCTAAAATCACCTTTCAGTACATCCAGTCTTAGTTACTTAAAGGTCAAACTTTTATCCAAATTTAACTGTACGGTACTTATACAAACTGGTCTGAAGGATACAGACATAGAGAACAGCCATGAAGAAATGTGGGATCACTCCTATATGAGCTCTCTTTCTTTCTTTAGGCTCTGTGGCAGTCCAGTATAAAGCATCCAGGATATCCTGACCAAAAGATGAAAACAAGCGATCCGCCACCTAGAGGTGAAATAGAGAGTGTCCATTCCCAAGCAGTTAATGTCTATAGTAAAAATCTCTCTAAATTATCATAAATACAAGCTTTCAAAGTAGGAAACTTTTTCTAGATTTTTTTGAGGAAGGCAAAATGGAGGAAGCCATACAATTTTAAAGTTCAAAGGTCAAGAGAGTTTGTTTTTTTTTGTTTGAAATTTTATTTATGTCTCCACTTACAGCTACATTGTTAGTGCTTTCCATTTCAGTCATATACATTTCCGTATGTCAGTCACCATTTCCACATTTATACACAGAGAAATGGCAGATTTTTGACAAAATTATTTCTCAAAGAAATATCCTGTAATCCTCCATTTGGGGTCCTCCATTTTTCCAACAACAAAGCATTTGAATGTAACATACAATCACAACTTTATATATGTGAAGTATCATATTTCCAAAAAGATAAAGACAGCATAAATGTAAGTCATCTGCTCACCTCCAACATGTTGTAGATGATGTAAAGTTTGATGACAGACTGACCCCGGATCAGGTGGTACATCATGGAATAATCCACGTAATGCATCATGAAGTAACACAAAACCATGATGAACCCTTTGAGAACATCACATACCTGAGCAGGCTGCAAGATACGAGATCCACTGCATACACACAAAGACAAAGTATCTTCTGGTTAAAATGGCTCTGTTATATCTGAATTACCAAGCACTAGCTGATTATAATGTCAGAGCAATTTCTCTGTTGGTCACCTGCTTCATACACAGCCACTGGGTTAGTGATTTTCAGTCACATACACAGTGATCCATGCATCACGCACTAAGTGAACCCCAATGACCTATTCAACAGGTATCTGTGTGTCCCCCAGTAGAGTGTATATTGTCCACAGCTGGACCTGTTGTTATAAGGATAAGAAACTGACTTTCCCCATGTTAATTGTAATAAGAAAATGTAATAGCATTTTTATATACCCAGAGTCTGTATAAATGCATTAAGCTGATGGTGGCAGTGTACTTTAAATTGGTTTTTATCCATGCTACTTTTTAAATTATTGTTTTAAATGAAAGCATAGGTTGTTAAAATTTATCTTATTTAAATTGTTACTTCAACGCCTTTGTAAACAAAAAGGAAACCTACATATAGTTGTCATACTCATTACTTTTAACTTACATTGTAATGAATAATCGATTTATTTTTGTGTGGTATTTGATTTATATTTTTAATGGATTGATATTTTAATAGAATACTGACAAAAACAATACATCAAGCACAGGAACGAATTTGGGTTAAGACATGAACACACAATGCATTTTGCTATTATTACAATAATTACAGCCGATTATTAAATTGTGTAATTGATTCAGGTAAACTGCTGTCTGATGCTACCTTTTTACCACACTGTTATCTTGCAGCTGATCATAGAAGTGTATTCTAAATACAGAAAGGATAGGGGAATTCTGGGAATGATTTTAGCTGTTTTTAGTAGTCCAGAGTGAAACCAAACACAACAGCACAGGATTAGATTGGTATAGCAACTGCAGCCTGTGTGAGAATAAATGAACACAAGTGTGTGCATGTGAGTGTGTTTGAACTGCTGGGTGTGTCTGTGTGTTTAAAGCAGCTGCAGTCATATTTTTCTGCATACCTGCTCTTTTTGCAGTAGGGGCATATACTAGCCCTGCAGGCAAAAGAATATACAGTAAACAGCAGCTACACCTATATGCACAATCATTTTGGGTTTGTGTGTATGTGCAATAACACTGTGAAAGGAAAAATTGGGCAGCTAAGACATTTCTCTCTGTTGTAATATCAGAAACAAATGTAAGTCATACTTTTGGGAATATTTATCTGTGCATATCCAGACTGTCTGTGTGTTACCTGAGGCCACAGCAAGGCAGCGTCAGCAATCTGATCAGGGCCAACAGCACTCTGAGGGGCAGCAGTGTGAACACATACAGAAACACATCCAGACACAGGAAATACCCAAAGATCATCAGCTAGAGTGAGGCAAAGAGAGAGAGTGAGAGAGAGAGAGAGAGAGAGAGAGAGAGAACGTGAGAGATGAACATTGTCAAATTACATCAGCTATATACTTTCCAAAAAATTCTCTCTTCTGTGAAACACGAGTAAATGAGTAATGTTATCATTTAAGCATAGCCATTGTTCTGTCTTTGTAAACATGCAGGTTAACAAGGTAAAATAATCCTTTTAATCAAAATTTAAAAAAGATTGTTATAAAAAACTAATGTTATAACTTTTCAATATATAAAACATAATTGTCTTACTTTTTCTAGAGATTACAGAAAAGTGTATAATGCATTCTTAACATTTTAATAGTAATATGCTTGCAGTGTGATAGATTATACTGGTGGTTCACAGCAATGGTGTTTATCTCAGAAGCCAAATTTTACATGATTTTATGCACTTGACAACCTATGTTTACCACATAAAACACATTGAGTTTGGCACAAACCATATTTGTCCCTAAAACCTTATTTAATGTAGTGTGAGTCATATTTTCTTTCATCTGGTGTAATGTAGTTGATGATTTTTGATGATGAGAGTACACCACACAAACTGTCCCTGTTTCCATCTGTCTGATTTGGATAGTTTCTACTACAGGAATGAATCTGAGCAGGATATGCAGCCTTTGACTTTAATAACAAAAATACACAGAAACAGTTTTCTCTTCCTTTTTTAAATTAGCCTATTTATTTTACTTATTTATAACTTATAGTTGTTTATATGGCAAGTTGCATTTTATTATTTTTTTGAGAAGCACTGAAATGTTATACTGTATTATATGCTGTTATATACTGTATTTTCCATAGCTGGTTTAGTTATTAATATTTAGAACTTGTAGTTGTTTATATGGTTAGTTGCATTATTATTATTTTTTGCATTATGTACTGTCAGAATAAAATTGTAGCCTAATTTTGAAAAGCACTGAATTGTACTGTATTATATACTGTTATATACTGTATTTGCCATGGCTGGTTTAGTTATTAATGTTTATATGAGATGAATGGACTGCAAGCTGTGTTTGGTACCTTCTCCAGTTCTTTTGGGATACGCAGGCACGTGTAGACCCTCTCTCTCCTCTCAGTGTATTTGGCCTCATTGTGTTCCAGAAAATATCCTCTGGTCAATTCAGCACTAATAAACCTCACCAGAGAGAGATCTGCACACACAAATACAAAAACAGACACACAGGTGTGATTGTGTGGCCACAGCATTCAGCACAATGAAACCAGTCCTCTCATTATTTAGCACTGCTGTTGTGGTCCTGCACACATGAAAACATGTAAAGATGGCATTCATAAAAGGGAGCTGATTGTTTTTTTGGTTATTATATACACAGCACACGTACAAAGCAAATAAACTTGTATATGCAAAATAAATACAGAAATGTACCATGCAACCTGCTCTAACTGAGAGATTCAAAGGCCAAAGTGTCAGAGTAATTTTCCCTTATTAAAATGTACTTAAAAGACTACTGTAATATCAGCAGCCTAAAATTCTATTTTATTCTACAGGGTGCAGGTTGCTTAAAGGGGGCCATCATGTTAAGATAATATGAACTTACATATGAATTATTGTACACATCTAAAAACTCATTTCAGCAATCTTGTCACAAAATTACACATCGCAACTCTGCATTAAGTTTGCATATCCCAGAAGAACAAGATTTCTGGTTTGACTAGTAGACTGTTCACACAGTTGTGGCTTGATTGTGGCATTCTGGTTACACATTTATTCGCAGCTCTATTTGAGCAGAACAGAAAGTCCTACTCTTGTATTTATGTTGATCTAAGAATAAGTGCGGCATGATAAGGGCAAGAGATTTCCTGAAATGAACCACACAAACAGTGTGAATGTGTTCTGTGAGAGTCACACACATGCACAGGACTTCCTATTTTCAACAGTACTAGAGAAGGAACGAGAGGTCCCAGATAAACACAGTGACAAAACAAACACAAGGGGACAGAAAAACATAGATAATAGAAAAACAAATAGACAACCGCTGCATCTGTGTGTGTAACTGAGATCTAACAAAATTAATGTAAAAAATAAAATAGAGAACATACAAAACATATAAGAGGGATAACAATAAAAACAGGGATACTACAGATACAGTAATGTATTTAAAAAAAAAACATTTTTGTCATTGTACTAAAACCCAATAAATGCATCCAAATTCATTTATATTACAGTACTCTGTATATATACTGCAATATATACTCTTCAGAAAAATTATTGTTTCAAAGAGGCTATTACGAGAAACTATTACCTCACAGCTCAAAGCACAGGTTAAAAACAAAAAAGAAATCTGCACGATGGCTAATAAAAATAAATAGTTCTAAAATGCATTTAGCACTTTGGTATTTATTTTTTATGCTAAAATTGCTGTAAAACATTTTTCGATTCCCAGGGAATACTGATAAATGTATTGCTTGATTGCCACGATTGAATGTGAAGACTAGTACTGAAAGTTCCTTTAAGCTGTTTTCAAATAAGGTCATGACATCTTGGACCACTGTGCACCCGCCATCAACTTCGTTGAAGGAATATACGATTACAAGTCCTTCCATAAGAAAACATAAAGCAATAATGACAACACTCAGTCGGGTCATTATGTATTTACATCTTCATGCCTGAGGATCACAATTCGGATCAGCTGTTTCAATCCTTGTGCTCCAAAGTTAGACCCCATTGTGTAACCGGCTAAATATACCACTAGTCACGTTATTAATAACATGTTATTTCATACCTTAAATAAACCTGAGATGCAATAGGATGCGGTGCTATTATGAGTTTTTGAAGCGATAGAAGTATCTAGCGATGCTGTGTTGTAGCCTATGTATTGATGCAATCAGTTGTGTATGTGTGTGGGGGGGTATGGCTGTGTTTAAAAACCTAGTCAATTTACCTAATATTTTGGTGCGTTGAATCAAAGTTTATAATGCTCGAACATGCTGTCTAGGTAGGAAGCTTACTGGGTTATGAGGCAAAATATATGCCTGCAACGCATACAGCCGCTGTCTGTCACTCTTACCTGACACATTGCTCTTTCTTTCTTTACATTTCGCCTTCCTCTCGTAAAATCCCAGAGTTTCCGTGACGTCTGAAGCGTCGATATGTTTCTTCGTCTTGCTGGTGAGCCGTTTCTCTCTTTCCTTATCGTCGTTTTCGGTATCATTTTCCTCTCCAAGCCCAGCCGTTACCGAGTCCGCCATCTTTCCCTCAGACACAACATTCACGCGTCACAGCGTACGTCTTTACGCACGTCAAAAGACTACAGCTCCCATAATGCACCACCAACGAGACTTAAAAGCGTTTGAAAAACTTATCTTCACCATCCGTAATATCAGTTATGGCAGTTCACATGTTGCTCGGATCTTAATGTCTGCCACTTCAGAGAGGAAATTACTTAGTATTGGCATAAATGAACACATATCTGTGTTGGCATTTAATGTAACACTGATATAATCCCGCTATCTGTCAGTGAACTGTTTTTGCTATCTAGAAATCACTTTAATTTATTTGCTAGGTAAATCAAATTTTAAGTCAAATTTAACATCATGCGTTAAAAAATACACAGAAATCCAAGTTTGGTGCATATATACTACATTTCTTTGACCACTAGAGGGAAAATAGATTCACAAGTTATATTATAACAATGTAGTCCTTATATTTAAGATTCATCTGTTTCAGCGAGCTTTACTTTAAATGCTATAAATAAATTTACTCTGCTTCCACTATTTTATTAGACAAATTAATTGAATTAAAAAAATCTGATGTCATAACCAAACACATTTTATTAATGCAAATTATTGAAAACCATACATAAAATACACAACTAACAGCACAAACCTGCAGATGTTTTACAATAAACATCAAAATTTAGGGCAATAAAGATATGCATTTATGCTATAGGGTTCACAATGGGACTTTTTTAATTAAGTTGTTGTAGTTTAACCAAACAGGTACGGTACAGAACAAAGCTGAGACATCCACAGAGCTTTACAAAGGGCCAAAAAAAATCTTATATGAAATGAATTGATAGATCTGTATATTTACAAGGCTTACACTGGGTCTTTACCCAACTGATCACCAAAACTGTCCTTTTTTTTAAGAAATACTTAAATGAAACAGTTAAAGCTGTACATTTGTAGTATCGAATACCATGTCACACACCAACATAAATGCAAGCATGCACACAAGCATGCACACACACACTAACTCGCAAACATACACCTTCTCTCCTGCAATTTCTCCTCCACAGTTTAAAATACCCCCATCCCTTGACAGCAGCGTTGCCATAGCTACCCACTGTCAGATCATATTACTCCAACTGCTGCGTTGCCATGGTATCAGGCTTACTGTCCTGGTTGCCAAGGTGCTGGCCATTCCAGGAGCTGCCATTTCCAAGTGTCGGTGAGTTGGTGTAGTCATGGAGACCGTCATCATGAAGACCGTTGACAGGGTCATATTGTTCATTCTCTAGGCGTGTGATCAAACGCTCATCCACGTCACCCAACTCCCCTCCCATTAGAGAGGGCTCCCCTACCAACATCACATCCTACAGCAGAAGAAAAAGAGAGAGAGGGTGTTGACGTAAACAGAGATGCAGGGGGTCAAGCAAGAGAGAGGGAGGGAGAATGGTGGGGGAGTAGAAAAAGAAACATGAAGATAATTTATCAATAAAATAATTTATTGCTGTTTTTGGCAAAACCTGAACTTGTAATAGAACTACAAAACTACAAAAATGTTTAATCCTAAATTATTAGGATGAAAGTTTTGCATGTAACAGAGTGAGTTAAATACACAAGCTTTTCCTGATACGCACTCATACGCAGACACACACATGCACACAACCTTGACTGCAACCTTGTCTCTTTGGTCTTTAATTAGATTGTTTCAGATAGAGAACACCTAAATAACAACATATGTGCTAATTTAGCAAATTTGCATTGCTAAATAGCTCGTTAAGACAGCACATGCTGCGTGATAACTGTCTGCATGTGTCACTCACCTACCTAAGCTCCGCCTCCAGCCACCCGCCACCCCTCGTTTCCCCGGCGACGCGTTTAGGCTGGGGACCAGAGACGGACAATACTAATTATCATGAAATCAATTACAGCTAATTAGTCTCAATTACAAACAAAGTAATCAGACTACACAAATTACTGTATATTAAAAATTATCTATAAGTTAAAATCAAACTGACAACTGTTACTTTTTAAAAAACAATGAAAACAATATAGTTCAGGTATTGTACTACCATTACTTTGAATAAATAATACATAGTCTACAATACATAGAAATATTACAATGTGGAAGAAAATTATGATGGGTTAGCTGCTCTTTCTGCTCTTCCTCTCTATATTGCTTACTTTTTTCTTGTTTATTTACAAACGCACACACACACATACACAAATACACACATATCTACAGACATCCAAACATTTCCTTATATATTACTTTAAGTATATGTCTCAGTATACTGTTTGTCTAGAATAGGTCTATACGTCTTATTAATGTAAACCAATGCTTCTCTGCATGTGTGTCTCTGTGTAAAGCATGTATATGTGTATGTAGACACACCTGTGGGGGCAGGCTGAAGTTATTGGCTGGGCTGCGCTTTTTGCTGTTTCCTGTGTTGCTATTAGATGCGCTTCCAGCCGAGTTCCTCCTCCTCCGTCTCTTTGTTGCTGGTTTGGCTGGTTCTGCTGTCAATCAAAATGTGAACACAGCATAACAAAAAGTGAATCAAGACTGAAGTTTTTATTACAGCAAACACAAAGATGGGTGAATAGATGAATCACTGTGTGAAACAAAAATGAGCAGAAACATAGAAACAGAAACATGATTTAAATACAAAATAAAAGAATGATTAAGAAATAAGCAAAGGGCAGCTGTGCCAATAATTATTGTCATATATGGAAGATAGTTTGAAGAAAATATTTTGCATTTGCTGGAAATTCCTGCATTTGTTGTTTGTTTCTGTTGGAAATACAAATACTTGCAAGCCACCAAAATAACATAACAGTGCTCCTTTTAGGTAAACTTAGACTTAAGGCTTTGAATCTGAGTATATGTAATGCTGTATCAGAGTTACTCTGCTGTTTGTGTGACTTTCAATTATAAAGAAAGCAAAATTAAAAATTTGATTGCATACCTAGGGCTAACATTACCTACAAAACAAAGTTTGAAACATTAAGTGGTTCAGGCTGAATTACTTTTAAAAGTTACTTTCAAAACAAGTGCAAGCCATGTTTGCGTAATACTGTATAGAATGTTATCTAATGTCTATACAGTGCTGCCTTGCAAGCATTGTAAAGAATGAAGTGAACAGATAAGCATACATACATTTTTTGGGATTAGAGGGAAATACTTCTGTCTTGAAGTTGGGCGATGGTCCAACTGAAATGGAAGATTTATTAACTGTCAAAAGATAACCTACATACCTGAACATATACTGGAAACATTTAAGTACATAATACTCACTCTTTCAGTAAGTAAAATAGTAAATAGAAAGAGAATAAAAATAAAGAAGTAAAGAAGTGTTGTCTGAGAGGTAAAATAACATAAATAAGAATGCAAGGTCAAAGCCTTCATTAATTACTGCAGATCACAAAAACCTTAACAGCTTGTGTTCAGCACTTCAACACAGAAATGTTTATAAGGAATATAAAGTATGTTTACAATGAAACAAACTACTGTAAATTTAATAACTTAGCATAGCTAAAAACACAACAGAAAGAAATTACACACAACTGCTGTTTTTGGGGTATTAATCCTTCTTAACAGACTGTGTTTACAGAGGAATGTTCAAAGAAAGCTACTGTAAGCGTTGCCATGAAACAAGAGACGGAATGAAGAGTGTAGTACTGTTATAATGAAGAATGTAGTACAGTGACACTTGAACTGAGACAAGTCACTGTGTGTGTATGTATCTACTTTTCCATTAGGTTATAATAACTAACTGTACATTAAAACAATTACAAAAGTCAATGAAAAGGCCCCATTTAGATAAACATGTATGTGTGGGTTTGAATATGTAGTTTACAAGGACGTAAATGGCATGTGTACAACAAGTGTAACGTAACGTAAACATGGTTGTGTGTATGTGTAACCTGGTGGTGTTGTCAGTCTCTGCCACTGATTAAATAGGCAGGTCTTCAAGCAGTCTCTGGGACTCAGTCCATATGTCTTGTGTCTTGACATCAACTCCTGCATCGGCTCCAGAATGACACACAACTACATACAAAATACAATTATCAATCTTTTAATTTCATTTCATTTGAATTTCTGCTTGTTTAAATGACAATCTGCATGTGAGCGAGTGTTTGTGTATGTGTACAGTTGTGTGTGATTGTAACATACTCTGAGGTAGTTCAGCGTTAGATTGGTAAGTCCCACTCGACTGATGTTTTTGGACAGTTGCTCTACAGCTCCAGGGTCTTGTGCCTAACAAAGACACACACACACACACCAACAGACACAAGTCCATTTATTCTCTCTCTTATTTTGCGCTCCATCCAGATAGAGCTCTAATTCATTACAGGATATGTTTCCATAGCAACATCCTGACAGCTTAGCTAAAAGGTTTGGATGCTTTCACCTTGATTGATAAAAAGAGCTGAAATGCATTTTGCTCGACTACAACCTGTTACCTGTAAATACATCTGAAGATGCATTGTGTGTGCTATGATAAATAAATGCATACTGTACATAATCTGCATAACGTAAAAATCTGACGTTATTCTAACATAGAACTATTTTTATTTTTTGTGTTTAATTGTTATATACAAGAATGTGGTCTTGTATAAATGAATTAGTAAAATGTCAATTGACAACACACTTAATTTAGACTCAGCAACAGTGACCTCATGTTAAGGGGACATGACTCATGTGAGAGCAACTGAATCATGTTCATTCTCTGAATCAATAAAACAACTGAATCAATATATAACTTGTACACAGTTTCTGAATAATATGAACTATGCTGGATTTATATTAAAAAAATAACTTAATTTTAACAGTAACTAATTTACAGTTTTAAACAGAGTTTTAACATACTGCCTGCACTAAAATGTATAGTAAATGTAAATACTGCATTCTTTCATAACTATTTAAATTGTTGCTACATGCTATTTTTTTTTCACTCAACATCACATGAATACAAAAAGATGTTCAGGGCTGCGTTTCTCAAAAGATTTTTTTCTCAAAAGATGATTAAAAGATGATACAGACCACTCGTGCCAAAGGTTTTATGATATTCTTAGACATTCAATGCTTTTGAAAACACAGCCCAGATCTCATCTTGGAACTGGTACAGTAACATTTTTTAATTTAATTTTGTATAAAAATGTCCTAACTTTTGGAGTTTTGTGAAACATTCAGAGTAGCACCCATTTTATCTCAGAATTATTTTCAATTTTAATCCAGTCTGGTGTAAAAAACATCTCATTCTTGGCAGTCTGATCAAAAAATGAGTGACGAAGGAAATTGAAGCATTAGTTCCAGTTCATTTGTCACACGAAAATGGGAAGTTGTGTGTATTGTTATGTGAGATACAGTATTGTGGGATACAGTAGCCTGCCCATTTTGGCAAACATACTGTAATAGGTCATCCAGGTTCAGTCTTGAATAAGAAATATTCAGAACAGTTAATTTTTATGAAAAGTGACTCACATTAACAGCCAAAACACTGCGAGGAATGAGCTCACTGTAGTGTGTGATGGTAAAGTGCCATGTTTTGATTCTCATGAGGTCATCAAAGGTAAACACAAGAATCAGACGACCTTCAGTACACACCTGTGGGAAAACAGGAACATAATCAGGTGTGTGTGTAATTGGCTCTCTTTCATCCCCCTTCAGTTATAGTTAGTTCAATTAACACTTATTTACTGTGTCAATTTTCACACTACAAGGGAAACAAGAGCGATAATAAACGTCATTCTTCTGATTATCTTTGAAAATCATTTAAATCAATTACTTTTGACTAATTTAAATCAAATTAAATTATACAGTTCTCTCATTAAAGTGGTATTTTCAGCACAAGCAGGAGTCTCAGTATGGAACTCTGAACCCCAACATTCTGTTGCCAGGGGAACGGAGGGTAGCTGCAAGGTTGGCATAGCAACGGGAGGGATGTAATCCCAGCAGACACGGTCTGATCAATGCCTTTAGTACACACACACACACACACACACTTGGGAACTGTATCTGTATAACTTAGCTACAACATACAGGCTTCCAAATAAATATTTAATTCACAAATGTTCATTTACTAAAGAGCAAAGTTGGACAAAACTCTCACTCTCTCTAATTGACAGGTGGAAATTTTCTGCATCCTATAGTGGTGTATCATATAAATATTGCAGAGGATACTCGGTTCAGTAGCTGGAAATCATGAATTCTAACAGTCTTACAAACATGACAGCTTTGTTTGGGAACAAACTATTATCTGGTACAAATTCAATAAAAGCATGAGAATTTTCTAAACAGCAATGTAATATCCATCTTTAACGACAACATTTCAGAGATCTCACAATAAATTAACTAGCAGATCACCCTTCTCTGTTCTATAGCATAACCCCAGAAGAAAAGCAAGTGGTTTCTGTGGATAAGAGAAAGAGAAAGAGAGAGAGAGAGAGAGAGAGAGAGAAATGGTTAAAATGAGGCAGACAGGGTAAAAAAGAGAGAGAGGAAGAGCAGAGGGAGAGAGCGGGGTTATATTTTCCTTTTTTGTTTTGTGCAGTTCCAGCCTAGAATTCACAATGAGGAATACATTAGTGCTCAAAATGAGGAAGCAGAGACACACAGAGACACATTTCAGTGAATGTGCGCTTGTGTGTGTGACTGTACTGTACCTTGGTGAATGTTGGTTTGCCATGCTGTGTTGACATAGTGCAATGATGAGAATCGACAGTAATAGTTGAGTTGTTAAACGACTCCTTTGTTTGCTTCAGCTCAAAAAACAACTCATAGACTCCGCCTTCATACAGGGAACTGAAGTAACGAGGGATCAGGGTGCGGCCAATGGCTGGAAAAGAGGGAATGAAGTGGATGACAAAAATATGTGAGGAGAGAGAGAAGATATCAGTGTTTGGGTTTGTTTATTAGCAAGCAAACAGAAAAAAGTGGTAGAACTCCATACGCAAGTATTTATTTGTTTGTTTATGCCCATATGATGAAAGAGACTCAAAGTTAAGTGGCACACTGGCCAAAACACCCCAACTGCGAACCAACACACTGTGTGTGCGTGTGTGTGTATTTGTGTGTCTCTGTGTGTGGTCCCCTAAGACTTAGAAACAAACAGGCTACTGAATAGAGCCGCAGGCATTAAGTCCAGCAGGCTGAGCGTGTGCACAGAACAGTTAGTGCTCTGGAGCTGTCAATCACTGCAGTGAAGGTGTGTGAAGTCTGCAGGCCCATATTTATTTGAACACCCCAGACCTGTCAATCAAATCTCACCACATACACAGTGTATAAAGAATGAATGAGAATGTGAAATCCAGCACAACTGTCTGCCTGTCTAACTCCAAACAAGCTAAAATTAATCCAAATTCACAGTCTCCTTCTACGAAAGAGAACTAGATGAAAGGAGAGAGACGCCTTTATAGTGTATGGATTTTCTGATATAAATAACTGTATCAAAATACTGTAGTTTACAAAAATCTAGATAGAATGTTCAAACACATTTTACATATATTCCTTTAAATGCAGATCTTATCTTGTTTTATTTAAAAATTAATAATTTATCACTCCAGCTCCATTTTCTTGTGATCTTTACAAATACACACAAATCTAACCAAATGTCCAAGATTGCGGGAGACCACATGTAAAGGTTTAAGAATCTGCTAATTAAAAACCCCTATTGATTAACCAGTAATATGAATACTGAAGTGGGCCTTTCAAGTCTATGCTGGATCTGGCTCAAATCACACTTACTGTACGTCTTGGGTCCCTCCTCCAGGCAAAACGAGAGGGTTAATGTGGCATCCTCTTCAAAGAACTCAGTGCAGAATGCATCCCACCACAGAATATCGCAGTCCTGTGGGATCACACATTAACACACGCGCTTAGACGCATTTAACACTGAATGAGACAGAGGATTGGCCCCTGAATGACCCCAAAATGACCATAATTAGGCTTGGCAAAGTGATTATTATTTCAAAGCACTCTGTTTATTATAAACACACACCCAAGGTTGACTTGTCCCATTAAAAGCAGCAATTTACAACTGCTGGACTGTTATTGAGATTCACTTGATCAAAATGGACATAAATATATTGGCCCATAACACACAATAACTATATTTCAACATCTCTAAAACCTTTGCAATTCATTTAATACAGCGATTCATGTTCTAAATGTGTTTATTCTGAGTTAGGGGTGCTTCTATTGGTCACCGTTCCAATAGTTTGGTTTCTGTTAGCGCTATCTGTCAAATTGCAGTACCTCTGCTGATGCATTTTTCTGCTTTCTGTTATTCACATTTCTCTGAGTGGAGGCAATATTCCACGCATTCAATTTATTGAGATTATTTCTGCACACACATCAACATCGGCATCAAGCGAGGCAAATATTAGCTTGAATTTAAATTTGGACCTATTGGGGAAGAAGATTTATATTCTTTTGAAAAAGTAATTTACAAATAATAAAGCAATATTGGTCACATTGCACTATTTGTATTATGGAGATTATGCTGTTTGTAAGGGCCAGTGACTCAAGAGTCACAATAAATCACATTGACACATAAACATTGCACCACATTATCTAGCTGTTTTTGTTCTTAAGAACTACTACTTAATCAATGACAAAAATATGACCATAACTTGGTTATATTTACTTAAATAACAGTTGTGTAAAAAAGTGGTGCATTTGCTAACTTGCTACTAACCATATATTAAACCATATAACAGTGCTGTGCTCTCAGTCAAATGCTATTCGGTGTCCTTGAATAAGTTATTTTTACATATTATATACAATACATAATACAAGTATAAATTTTAACAGTGTGTGTGTTCCATGGGAATCAAACCCACAACCTTTGTGCTGCTAACGCAATGCTCCTCCAGTTAAGCTCCAGGAGTATTTTGTAATGGAAAAATAGGATCTCGCTTTAGTGATACAAGAAAAATCTTTTGTATGATGATCTGTTATTTAAAATTAATAGGTTTAACTTTAATTACAATAATTATTTTAGAAGCAATTATCCGTCTTGGTTAACGTTAAATTCCAGGTTTAGGCTACACTTGTTCACTGTTCCAAATACAAAAATGTTAACGCATTTTTTGTTGTAAAAATGTATTATATGAAGAAATAAACATTAACCGAGATTAAAAAACTGCTGTTAAAACATTATCCGTTGTTTGTCAAACAAGGTTTCAAAGATCAGTATTAGTTCATGTTAACTTTTCCGTCAACTAATACCTACAACCTTATTATACAGCATTAATTATAAATCTGTTAATCTGTTGTAAATTAATATTTTCACGGTTTCTACGATTTTGCCTTCTTTGATTTGCTTTATAAATAATTTATATGATTATAAATTAATAAATTAAACCAATAATTTATTGTCAGCTGTTGTTTTATTATTAGTGATCACCCACCTCAGGCCGGGACTGGAGCCGTTTGTTGAGCTCATGCATCCGGTACTCAGGCTGTACCGGGTAGGGTGCGTGTCTCCGGTAAAACGGACCAAACGGAGAAGAGTAGAAGGGGTCGCGCGGCGCTCCGGTCATGATTGCTGTTACGGACAGCGCGCGAGGAGCGCATCCACACGCCGCACGTGGAGCACGACGATCGTAAACATACACACGCGCGCTCACGGACACACGGAGAGATGCGACTGTCAAATCACACGCGGGCTTTGCTCTGAGAGGAGCGGATCGAAGCGGAGAGGAGAAGAGAGGGGGAGGGAAGGAGAACTTCAGGAGGGGAAGGGTGAGAGAGGAGGGAGGGGAGACGAGGGAAAGAGAGAAAGCCTTATGTAAATTAGAGGGCCTTTCCTTACAGTAGAGTCTGACAAGTTGGCCAATTAGAGCAAAATTTATTGAAATGCAATCACTTTTGGCTTTTTCCCTGCAAACACATAAGGTATCCCTAACGTTAGTATTTGGTTCACCTTAGGTGAATTTGGTTCTAAAACCGTTCTTTTAAGGTATTATTTTAGCAACCCAAAACTAAATGTTCCCAGAAATATTTATCCCAAAAATATTAGCTGGGAATGATATTTGTTCAGATAACCGGCTTATACATATCAGCAGTGATAACACTGCAGTCTTTGGTGTTGTGGGGTACTGTAGATAAAATATAGTTTAAAACAATGCAGCGCAACCAGAGGGTGCGTGTGTTTAGAGTCAGTCGTTCTCTACTTGTATTTTTCCATCTTTATGACTCACACAAGATACTTTCTCTCACACAAACATACACTCTCTCCCTCTATCTCTCTCACTCTCCCAGTTTTTAGACACATGCACATTTTTATTACTTATTATTTACTATTTTGCTGTGTTTACAGTTTTTTTTACATTCTTTACATTTTCAATAAAATATTTCTTAAGCGTGTAATGAGAGAAAGAAAATAAATATGTAGAGCGAGAGAGAGAGAGAGAGAGAGTACATCTGGATTGTATTACTCTCTTGTTTTAGAGGGGAACCAGGGCCCCAAGAGTTCACCTCCTTTACTTTTTTCTCCCAGTCTCTCTTTCCCATGGCCAAAATCAAGACACTCCTTTTTACAAAACAGTGTATAGTAACACAAACACACATTCTGTACACACAGTATCTGCTGCTTTATCTTGTGCGTGATTGCTAGTTCAATATTTGTGCATGTTCTGTTTAACAACACAATGCAAACCATAGGTATACTTTAAAGAGGATCAGAGCAGATACACACACACACACACACACACACACACACACACACACCCCTCCCCCTACAGGTCAGTTAATGAGAGTGGTTGCTGGGCTCTTTGTGTGCGTTGGGTCTCATGGGGAAAGAAGAGGAGGAGAGGGGGGTCGAAAGGAATGGAATTTACCCACTCCACTGCTGTATAAATGAAAAGAGAGAGAGAAAGCAAGAGAGAGAGGAAAGGAGGATAATGAGAGGGCTCAATATCCATGTCTTCGTGTTTGTCTATTTTCATGTCTCTATGGTGACTTGATCAAAGATGACCACAAGATGTCACTCTCTGATTTCCCTTTAGTTAACAGCAAACGTAAGGTCGTCTATAAAGAAATACAGGAGAACTGAATTCTGTACTGAACACTATATGATATTGAGAAATTTCTTAAATCATGCTGGGATAACATGGCTAATGTGTGATAAGTTGTGGAGTCCATATCATCTTGAATGCAAAATCAGAACATGCCAAATTCAATCTTTCACTCAAATTGTTAATCTGGTAATACAATCTGTAATTAATATATTTACAACAGCAGTGTAATTAATAAAACAAAACACAATTTCAGTATTTCTTTTGGACCCAACTGTGCATGGAAGGGGTTTGTCAAGGAGGCAACATTTATTTCTTTAATATGAAATTAATTCATTAATTTTAATGAATTAATTAAGTGTAAAGGTAAATGAATTAATAAAATGCAGATGCATTGTATTAAATAAATTATTATTTTTTAAATAATTTACATTAACGTGTATCAGAGTGAACATCAAAACATGATAAAGACTTTCCTTTGGACTCTCCATGTGGATTTTGTAGTCATGATATTCTAAACTATTTGCTGGTTACTTTTCAAAATATCTCTACACAAGACCAAGATTATGTAGACAAAACAAAACAGAAAACTAAAATATATAGCATTAGCTATTCAACCATTTTATTAA
>JAZGTK010000716.1:0-55126 GCA_036877625.1 Ambastaia sidthimunki
ATAATTTCCTAGTCACGATCATGCAACGTGCTAAGTCAGGTGATAGACAGAAACCAGGGGATCTCGGTTGATGTGCTCCCTGCTCCATTCAAACTACAAGTCCTCAGTATGATCATATCCTGACACAGAATTTGCGGTAACAGTCGGACTCCTTCTAATCTACTAGAAATAACAATTTCAGAAGAACTTCAAATAGACCAAGAAAATCAATTTATTATGCCAGGTAGGTTAAAACATAAGTTACATAAGTTCCTTTCTTTTTATTAAGGACACACAGCCATTGTGTGGGAAGTTCTGGTTACAGAAGGCTTCCCTGAGACTTTTGCCTTGCCACCTTATATACACAGATGAGACAAAGAGCCATAAAACCAATGGGTGGTTTTAGGGTTTAGCTGGCCAGTTTCTTGTGGCCTAAAGGGCCCCTTCTGAGATAGTGAAAGGCACACCCATATCAGAAGAGTGGATTATCCCTTAAGTTTTCACCCTCTAATAGATTCCATCCCATAGTCATAGAAATTAGACCTTTTTACTCATCACACCATGACCTTTAAAATGATACTAAACATGGAAATGAAATCTTGATCACAAAATTGCGTGTTTGATAAATAGTTCTTAAATACTTTTAAATAAAAAATAATTTTATTTTTCTAATTTTTAAATATTTTATATAACAAAGCTTAATCATTGCACTAATATTGTATTGTGTCATGGTGTGAAAGTCTTGACAGTCATCACTAAAATAATATGTCAGGAACAGGTGTGTTTAAAGATGTTTCTTGAAGGTTGTGATGGTCTCTGTAGATCAGGTGGAGGCTGAGAGCTCATTGTGAATGTATTAAAGAGTGAACTGGTACCCTGTTGTGAAGGAACAACCAGACATTGCTCATTTACAGAATGCAGTTGGTTGGAGAGGATGTAATGTGTAATGTGGACTCTCCTTAGTTGATTAAAGACCAGAAGTGCTGCAGCATTCTGGATCGTTTGCAGTTTTTATTTGACTTATAAAGAATATTTGGCATTTGGAATTGGAGCAGATTTTGTCAAATAGACCTAGAAAGTCAGCAGTCAAAAAACGACAGTAATTTTTGACTGTAAAATACAATCGGTGTGTGCAATACTGTAATTAATACTTATGGAGGCATTTGGAATTTTCCCACCTAAGCCTAGTAATGTAACACTGCTAAAATAAATGATTGTTCTGTCATAATTGTTTAAACTTTTCTCAACTTTTTTACAAGCTTATGGACAAACCTATTATAACAAATATTTTCCCTTTTTTACCTTTCTAAAAATAAAATAAAAGCAATAAATAACTGAAAATTTAAAACAAAAAAATTAATAAATTAAACTAGACCTGAATCTAAAACCTGAAAATTCATGTTTAACCTGTATTAACAGCTCTAATTATTCCTCCATTTTACAGCATAGTGTGTTAATACTCAACCAGCATCACTGCACTTTTCCTGACAAAAGCAGATTTGCTGTCTACAATTATAAACCATTTCCTCCATTAATATTAATTATATCCCAAATGATGTACCACATCATACATTATGCACTTACACTGAACACTACATACTCTAACATTTAGTGTATGAATTTTAAAAGGGTAGTATTATAGATTTTACAAGTTTATATGGTTTCTCAGATGAGGGCAAATAAAGTCAAATGCATAACACAATGCTAGTCTATACAAAAATTAATTTGTACACTGTACCTGCGATGTCAATGCTACCTGTTTTACCCGACATGACCTCAGTCACCATTAGATGGATGAGTAATCATCTCTGCAGGCAAACTTTATTGGCACAGTTTAAACATGAGCATAGGGCCCCACAATGGCCATTCAATTCAGTTTCAATTCAGCGCTTTTTACAATATTACATTGCTTCAAAGCAGCTCTACACAAAATACTGAGAAACAGTATTTCCCAGAAACAGTAACAACTTAAAACAAACTCTACACAATATATGGTATTAATGCAAATATTATGTGCAATTCTTATTGGACAAGAATATGAAGGCTTTGCAATACCATGAAATACACATAATACACAAAACATAATACATACACGTAATATACAATGTGAGAATGATTAATGTGAGACTACGATTATAGTGTTAAATTTTGGGATCCATAATAACAATTTACAGAATCCTAAACTAAGTATATGTCAGCAGTCTCCCAGTAAGCAAGCCAACAGGGCGACATTGCAAGGAACCAAAACTCCAATGATGTGTAGATGGAGAAAAATTTTGGGAGAAACCAGGCTTAGCTGGGAGGGCCAGTTCTCCACTGGCACATTCATATTTTTCTGCCACCTTCAGTTCTGCTTAAAAATAATAATAAATTAAAAACAAATTTCCATGTAATTTGTATGGTATTGAGCAAAACATATCATATGCAACCTATGCTATACATTGTTATAGGCTAAGGGTTGTGACACCAAACATGTGGACCTGGGGGCTGTCTCAGCCAGTGTGCTCAATTCACTGAGGCCATGGCCCTCACAGGGGGAATGTGTCACCCTTAAATTGTGTGTTCATTTTTTTTAAGAAAACAAGGGCATCTATGTCTGAAATTACATTAACTGGCAATAAACCAATAACCAGGAGAATAACAAACTAGCACTAAGAACCCATTTGAAACTTGACAAGTGACTTTATTTACAAATATGATTAGCGTCATGTAAAACAAATCTTTCAAAGAAGAACGATACACTAAGGGAGGGGAAGGGTTACAGTTAGACAGCTAGTGTTACCAGTGCCTGCAACTATTACATTCAATTTGAATGAGACTGAGATCACATGAGTATGAATATAATGCAAGAAAATCGTGTCTGTTTTATATACATTTCATTGTTGTAAATCATGTTCTCAGTTCAACAAATGTACACTTGTATAGGGATATTCATATCCACAGGTCAAGCACAAGTCACTGAAGTCTTTAATGCAAAGAAATTGATCAAGGTAATAATATGATATGGTCATGACATGCATATTTTACCAGAATTTAACACTTACTGGATGCATCAGGTTTGAGCAAAACAAGAGTGAAAGAACATAATCACAACATGATAGGTTACAAAACGTGATAGTTCACAGATAAAACTCAAAAAGAAATGTGTATTATAACCACATCAAAAACTCACACAGTTGTTAGTCTACTGCACATTATTATAATGAGTGTTTGCTCTGGTTTTGTACAAAATTTTAATGTGGGTCAGATCTACAACAGCAGTTAAGAGACTTTATTATATCACCAGCATCAGTCCTCATGAACAAGTACAATAAACAGTCAGCAAGAGGGTTCAGATACAGGAGACACTGTAGAAAGAAATAAAGTTTATCAAATAGTATGTTCCTCCCAAGCTCTGTATCAGTAAAATGGTGAAAAGAATTAACAATTGAATAAGGCAGGATGATAAATGTATAATTCAGCAGAACTAGGAACAAACTGCCCAAAATAAATTTGCGCTTATGAGAAGTAAGTGATATTGAGTGAGAGAGACTCCTCCAAGTACCAACAAAACAGAAAATGATTATTGGGTAAGGGATAAAATATGCTATAGATTGGGACAGGAAATCAAAGTTTACATTAAAGGAGTGTATGTTTGGAAAGATCAGAGGCACAAACCAGATGATCAAAGAAATGAAACAGGAGAGTTTTAGTGAATGGTGAGTTCTGTACCAGATGGGATGAGAAACCAAAAGATATCTTTCAAAAGCAATACATGCCATAAAATATAGACCTACAATCAATGAATAATTATATGCAGCCCATAACATGAATGTCAGTTTGCTTGTTGATAATATTACACAAATAATCTGTATGAGATCTGAAAGAATCAAATGAGTCACATAAACTGAAGCAGCGTGACGAGACTTGATGAGAAAACACAATGCAAACAGAGTTAAGAGCATGATTGGAACCTCAATCACTGAAAGAATCCAGATATATACTAAGTGTTCAAATTGCATTAAATCTTGAATGTTATTTGACCAGGCTGAGTTGTTGTTAATGCTGATGTTGTTTTGTGTCATGGTCTCAAAATCTTGGCAGTCAGCACTGAAATAATAACAAAGCTGTCATCAGTTTTACTATGTAAAGAAACTTGTTCAATACATGTTGTTAATCAGGTTTCAACTTCACAAATGTATATTTTATAAACATGACTTTAAAACCTTCCTCAAAGTGCTTCAAAATTATTTTGAGTCTGAAATACACTAATAGCTGACAATATGAACACACATGAGATACATGATCTTACCTGGAATCAGATTGTGGATCCACTTACAGAACTGAAGATGTTGTCATCAGCAGGTGAAGGTGTTTATGAGCTGATCGTGGTTATCACAATTTTAATTATCTAAATGAACTAAGATGTTAAACATAAACGAAAAAACATTATGTTAGTTATGAGTAAAACAGCCAAAGCAACATTAAGGAGCCACTAAGATGCTTTTTTGAGAAGACACTGGTTGTACCTCATGACACCAAAGCTTTATCAGCTTTGTTTGATAGGTTCCCACAAGTGCTCCTAATATATTAAAAATACTGTAACACCGCTGTCACATCACGTAATGTATCACATACTAAGCTTTGTTGTGGTTAATGATTAGAGAGCTGGGTATGTAACCCAAAGGTTGCAGGTTTGATTCCCACAACTGGCAGGAAGCAACTGAGGTGCCCTTGAACAAATCCAATTACAAACCCACAGACACTTATTTTTTTCAGTGAGTTATGTCAGTGTACACTATTGCTTTTATAATGATTTCAAATTACATAATTTTAATATTTCCTCTTTTTACATAATTTTTTTGGGCCTATTTCAATGTAAGCTGGAATGGCAGCTTACAATGCCATACTCTTCCATTTAGACAAAACTCTCTGTTAACAAGCTATTCAAAACTCTGTCATGACAACATCTGGCTAGTCAGATTTATACTGACTGTCACATTATAAGTGGCAAATTGTTTTGGGAAATGTGTTGTAATGAAAGCTTAAAAGTCTAGTTTTAGTACATTTGTTGATGGAGTTGCAAAACAACTTTTATTGTGGTGGATACATCTGTATATAAACAAATATAGACACATATAAACACATTAAAATAAAAGATATAGAGACACATTTAATTCTGGATTAGAAACAAAGAAGTAATAAATTCAATATAAATAGGATATAAATAATAAATTCAATATAAATTGAAATAAACCCAATACCTATAGAATTGTATAAAATGGGTTACAAAAAAAAACATTAATAAAGAATAAGTGTTTCCAAACTTTTGACTGTTACTGTGAGTCTAATGAAATTAGTATATTGACAACACAATTGATACGAGATACATTATCTTACCTGGAATCAAATTGTTAAATTGTTGATCCACTTACAGGACTGAAGATGTTGCTCATCAGTAGATGATTGTGTTTGAGCTGTTCTGTTCGTGGTTCTTTTATAGTCTAAATTAACTCAGAAAACGTCATTTAAAATGTAGAGTGATTCTGTCAGTTAATGACCTGAAACGAAAACCTTCAAGCCGCATTAAACACCATCCATCTGTAGTGTAGATGTAACCGCACATAACAGAACTGACACCAGTAATTAGCAATTAGCAAAACAAAACCACATTAAAAAAGGAAACGACAATGTTTAAGAAACATTTGGTGAGTAGAAATTAAAATGAATGTATATAAAGCATTATATGTAAGACCAGGCATCCAAAAGCAGATGTTTTGTTAAGTCTGTTTTGACAGGTTAGTGACAGCCTTGTGTTTGTGTCAGTGTGTAATGTTTGGATCCTGACTCTCTGTTCTTGTGTTGGGTTTTGTCCTTAGTGTCAGTATCTGAATTCATGCTCTGGGTCCAGTTTCTTGTTGCTTGTGAGCACATGGCCCTTCATTATTTTAGGTGTCATGTGTCTTGTTCTGGATTTCATCACTTGTAGTTTAGCATTTTTGATCTTGCGGTTGGAATCCTAACTCTTAGGGGGCATTGCCACTGGCACAAAGCAAGCGTTTTTAATTCATTTCTATGCCAGTTGAGAGTCATACTCGCCAGGTTCATTATGGGATTGACAAGAAAATGGAGAAAATGTTGAAAGCAAAAAACACCAGACACTGTGAAAACAGGGCAAGCCAAGATTTTGAGTTATGTTTCAGACTGTTATAGCATTACCAGCAGTTCTATGCAGAGTTTTGATGCTGTTGTGGGAATGCAATGAATGTTTTAGGTCATGTGTTTGTCCTGTGTCTATTGATCATTGAAGCATACATTGGAGCATATCATGGGTTCATATGATTGATACTCATCAAATGACATCCATATAAGCAGCTCTTATATTCCCATTTCACAGCAGTGTTTTTACTCAACCGGCATCACTGCACTTTCCCTGACAAAAGGAGGTTTGGTGTCTGCAATTATAAACCATTTCCTCTATTAACATTGTAAAAACTAAAACAATCGATTTGTGTGGTTACTCATTTCCTGAATTTATCATCAGCACTTGTTTATTATGCATTATCTTATCATTTGCACCATTTGTTTAAGCTTTAACCACAGAATATATAGCCCCTTTCACACATGCTGTCTTTACTAGTAAATTACTGGCAAATTACATCATTGTTTACAAGTAAGAGAAATTGTACCATTACCAATAATGTACCAGTAAGATGCTATGTGTGAATGCAGAACTGGATTACCGGTAAGCTCTCTAAAAGTCTGTTTTAAGCCAATCAGAACATTCTGATGCAGATGACGCAATTACTCTGCAATGTTAATGCAGACCGCATGCGTTTGGAAACAAAGCCAAACCCAACACAAAACCACACACAACACCATTTGGCGCTCGCTCACAGTTAATGACATCAGAGAATTTACCGGTATTTTGGTACTGATGTGAGAATGGTACATTACTGGTGGAAGATGGAACGTCATTGCTTGTGTGAACGGCACATTTGTGCATTTACCAGTGAAGTTAGGTACATATGGCTCAGTTCTGTCAATGGCAAAGGTCATATAGGTCATACTGTATCTGTCCCATACACAACAAAACTGTCTGAGGATGAGTTGTGCTTTGTTGTGTTTGGGCCAGATATGTTTTGCCTGTCTCGCAAAAATCAATGTTAAAATGAGTTTTGGCTTGTTGTGTTACGGCCAGATGTGGCCTATGCCATTTCTGAGATCTGAGATCTGGTCCTATTCAGGCTAACTTCTGGCAATCAGACTCAGTTTGAATCATCGCCGTCATTCCATCATTATGTGGAATGTGAGCCAAAACTAGGCCAGCTGTCCTTTGCTATCTGAGGTGGATGTACGAACAAGCTACAAACGCTCTATCATCCTCAACACCCACACATGTGATGTATAGTAGATGGGTCTTCTTTTTGTTTACAGGCATGACATAACCATACAGATGAATTACATCAAACTGACATTTCTGCAAAATTGAACCTGACAGCTCAAAACTTACCATTGCAAATGAGAAGACACTTTTGAACACTGTTTTATATCCTTGCTCCATAACTAATTCATTTTTTAATCAATGAAAGTTACGTATTGCAACTTTAAATAAATCTTTATTTGAGCCATACTGAAGGAGGGCCAACCAGTTGGAGTGAAAAAGGTGAAACAACGTCATAGTCATCATAGTCATCATAGTTCCTTCAGTCTATGCAGCATGGCAAAAGGTTTGCTAATATTCTATTTTCATTTTATGTCATCTACTCTCTGCCTTAACCTAATCGGTTTTAAGAGAAACAGCATCTTATGCAGGTGCGGTATCAAGAATTTAGTTAATGCAGTATGGTGAAAATATTTACCTTGATATAATCTACACCTAGAAAGATAAACTAGCATTCCAGTGCCAAAGGCATCTAAAATGACTTCTCTGTGTGTATCCAGGTGTGGTTGGAGGGTTGTTTTCTCATTCTATCAGAATGCAATATCCATATATCTATCCATATAGCTAGGTTATGTCAAAAGTTACATAAGTTTGGGGTACCTGCCTTGATGGGAGATATTATGCCTTACAGCAGCATCACCTGCATGCTCACTACAGCATGTAATGTATGCTCACAACAGCAGGGTAAGCAGATCTAGTTCCGCCAACACACTGACATGTTAACATGCTAAAATCCACCCCACAGGTAAAGCACAATTCCAGTCTTTATTATACATTATACATATTATGTATAAAAAAATATTATACCTAATATGCTCATGAATGTATTTATTAACAGAATGTAAAGAAAATGCTATTGAAAAAATTAATTGGTAATTTTTTTCTTTACAATTTGTTCTTTAAAAATAAGCATAAAATTAAGGTACAAAATATTTACAACAAGACGCAGATACATTTGTGCAGGTTCAAGTTATGTTGACAATCACATCAAAAGGCATTAACACTTCATGCAGTTGTTAGTCTACTGCACAGTTTGTTGCTAAGTATTTGTGATGGTTGTGTATTGTACTACAACAGCAGTTAAGAGACTTTATTATATCACCAGCATCAGTCCTCATGAACAAGCACAATAAACAGTCAGCAAAAAGGTTCAGATGAAGTTATTTAAATAAAAAAAAATTGATTAAATTAAGTTAATCACAAATATATCACTGATATAAAGAAAACAGCTGGAAGGATGAGAAATATGTAACTCAAAAGCACTAGCAACAGACTGCCCAAAGTTAATTTGAGCTTGAGAAGTAAGTGATATTGAAGTCTTGGTTTGTGAGTGCACCCCAGACCTTATGTAACATACAGAGTGCAATTGCTTCTGGCAAATTCTAACATGGATGTCAATTTTGATTATTATTGTTGTTTTTGTGGATGTTTTTGTCTCATACCCATAATACATTTTTCATGCAATTGATTTTTTCTTTGACATTTTACTTTATATTGTGTTATGGCCAAACAGACAAATTAAACTCCTCAAACAAGTAGGTGTCCTGGGTTACACTACACATCTTTAATCATGAACTTTATTCATTCCTGTATTTTTCTATAATTATGTATTTTTCTCCATGTAGTTTACTTTCGAGGCTTTCTCAAAAGGCACCGTATCTTCTGTTATGGATCTTTGTGTAATAATAATGCGTCATACCTTTGTTCACCATAAGAGGACAGTGCCACACAACTGTTTCTTCACAACCACGTTATAAGCCTCTTGAAAAGACTTTTCTATTGCTCTGACATACGCATTAGTATTTGTGTGGCTTTAGTTTTTTAGCCACACTGTTGACAATTTACAATAATAGATCATTTCCATAACAAAGACTATATAAAATATTCCACAGTTTCTATAACGCCAGAGCTCATGTCCTCCTGATTGTGTGAATAATTGTATTTATTTCAATAATTTCAATAATTTGTTTGTCATTTAATTCTCTAATATTTTTTGTAATGTAATCTTGTCAGACCATAAAACAATAAAGCAATACTGTTTATACTCTGTTGACAAATATCCTCAACATGCTGTAAATAGAACTGAAGTCCCCCTGCATCTTGAATTGATTAAGGGATGATATAAAAATGCTGCTTACAGCTGTTTCAAACTGTTTAAAAAAACTTATTCTGTGATAGACTTTCTGTGTGTCCAGCAGCTTTGGCCTCTTGGGCCAAGAAAACAGGAAAACACCCTGGACAGGTGGCTAGTCCATCTGTTTCAATTTGTTCAATAAAATAAATGAATAAATGAATAATACATCCTTCTAGACATTTTAATCTATTAAAGTAAATGAAGGATTATTATAATATTAATATTAGCCCATTATTAAGCAATCTTAATAGTCTGTGTGTGTGTGTGTGTGTGTTTATAGCTGGCCTTGGGTAATTTATTGTGTTTTTATTGTTTGTTTTTGTATGATGCTGGTCTATCAGTTTGTAGTGTTATACAGTAAACGGACTTCTGTTATCATATATAATGTTACATCATTGATTATTTTAAAAATAATTATTTAAATATTATTATTGATATAAATGATTTGAAAAACACCACAATATTGGATTTGCCTCATTTTACCCTTACTTTTTGTGTGTTGTACACATGCTTGTGTGTTCTCTGTCCCTTATAAAATGTGTCCCTATGCCACATCCTTTAACCTTTTGATGACCCAGTGTATTGCATAATCCATTGATCAGTTTTGTTTATTACAGTGTGACCCTTTCTGTGATGTACTTTTCCATTGTCGTGCAAAAACAAATGGAACTGTCAACGCCTTTTTCCTTTAGCCTGAATTAACCCAATCTTCCTTTAATATGGTGCTGTGGTATAGTGGTTAGAACTAAGGGCTACATGTTATCAGAAGGTTTCTGATTTGAGCCAAGAACTATCAGCATCATTCCCATAAGCACTGCATGCAATACCGTCCTACCACCTGTTCTGAGTGTGTGGCATAATCCTTTAAACAGTAGTTAAATTATGCTTTAAAAGAAGTAGTTATATACGGTGATTCTAATATTTGTTGCAACACTGTTTTTTAAAAGAATAAACAAAAACAACCTCCTAAATCAACATCTTTTGTTAGTCCTGAAACAATATTTATACTGAAATAATTAAACCTTATCCCTAATCCTAACTATAACCATAAACCTTCCCTAAAAGCACGAACAAATGATTAGAATGCTTATAAGATGTTAATAGGAATGTTGTTAAGGTCTCTAAGTGCAGTGGGAAAAGACCAACAAAGACATTCTGATCCAAGATCACGTCCTACCTGTCGAAATCAGGGTCATTCATTTAAGACCCCATTCCTTGTGGTACAGCTTATGAGTACTGTCGAACAGTTGCCCCCAATTCAGTGCTGCCCACCCCCCTCTAAGAAGGCATGACCTCATCCTGGCCCTCGGAGTGTTCATCTTGTGATTGACAGATCTGGTCTTTTGACCAGGAGAACTGATTGTGCATGGAGTTATGTAGGAGAATGTGATTAGATTGCACTGGTTAGGCAGAAACCATGGTAAACTTTTTCTGGTAATTCTCAGTTTAGTTTTTTCACAAAGAATTATTTGCGCCTGTTGAAAGCGCTGTTTATTTGCATGTGCTAAGTTTTATTTGTATGCAGTAATGTATATCTATTAATGGTACAGACAAAAAAAAAAAAAACCAAAAACATCTGCGTGTCACAATTCAGTCACAAAAATACAATTTGATTGTCACAATTCGCCATCTTGTGGTACAGTTCTACATAATACATAATGCTCCAGTCATCCGAATTGACATAATAATTATAATGCTTAAAGTTTGTTCACACTTCATCAAATCACCTTTTAAATGACATTTCATTTATCCACCACTTTACTGACTGTACAACTGAACTCTACAATCTGTGTTGTAGAGCTGCAGCTAAAGACACCATGCTGAACATATTCACATGCCATAAGTCACAAAATATTAATTTAGGTCACAACCGTCTTCCAGCCATTCAAACTTTGTGCTTAACATTTTTGACATGGACTTTTATTTTTAAGGACTGCTTTGGCACTGTCTTATGATGCACCATAACACTGCCTCTGTGCTCAGTGAATAGCAATGATATGTCATTCCACACGGCGTAAGACTCATTGGGAATTGAACTAAGTAGCCTGCCCCCATCCTACCCCATCCTGCACACGCAAATGATCTTCTGAATAAAATCAATATTCTATTAAGGTCCTGATGAAAATGATCATTCTAAAGGATAATGAGAATGCATTTGGATTAATCAGTGTGAATGGGTGGTGAACAGGCAGGAAGTTGCATGACATCCTATCTGCACTTTCATGAATCAAGATGAGCTCAAAGTGATGGTTTGCTCTACTGCCACCCACATTTTTAGCTGCAGTGCACTTAGTCACACCACAGTGAGGTCCTTTGAATTTTAATGTGTGTTAGAAGAGAAACTTCATCCTCAACCAGCATGTAAGAAGTGCTTGGTGATAATACTGGGAGAAGGAAGATTGTTTACTTTAAATTTACAGTGATGACACAATTAATTTAACAGTTGTGCCTGCAAAGCTTTCAAAGTTTTCAAAATAAAAATTATATTTTAGTAGAGTATCTTGAATATTAATATAAATCTGTCACTGGTGGGCTTGTGCTAGAGGAACTGGAGGGAATTCCAGATGCATTTATTATAAATGCTCATAATGGTGGTCCAAGTTCGAGTCTGGCCTTCATTTGGCTTAATCTCATTCTCCATCAGTCATTGATTGTTGATCAGTCATCAGTCATTGATCAGTCATCAGTCATTGATTTCTCCAGTGATTCCCTGTCTACCAAAAAATGTGATATTTTAATACTTGCAGGTAGTTTTAGAAATATTTTAAAGCAATGAACATACAAATGGTTTTGTATTTCAGAGGTAAAATAATGAGGCACATTGCCCAACCTTACCCACTTTCATACCCCCTAGACTAGCTTAATTTATAGTTTAATATATCTATATTTGTTCCCTGCTGTCACAGCAGTGAGATGTTATAGCTGCAATTAGTAACATTTGCTTCTACCGCCACCTCTGCTTGTAACATTCCTCAGTGTTTGACATTGTCACAAAATCAGACCCAATAGTTCAATATAATCATAAATCACTATTACCAGCACTCCGTTTATATTCAGGAAAGTTACAAATTGCAGCTTCAACGTGCCAGAGGAAAACTGACCCTCCTGGTTGAGTCTGGTTTCTTCCAATGTTTTTTTTTCCATCTATACATCATTGGAGTTTTGGTTCCTTGCCACTGTTGCCCTGTTGGGCTTGCTTACTGGGAGACTGCTGACATATACTTAGCTTAGAGTTGATCCTAAAATATAGCAATATAATTATAGTCCTATAACCTCTACTGTTTTATTTCTTTCTCAGTTGTCTTTCTCACATTGTATATTATGTGTATGTTTTTTTGTGTATTGTATTTATTTCATGGTGTTATTGCAAATCCTTCATATTCTTGTCCAAAACGAATCGCACCTCATATTTGCAATAATATCATGTATTGTGTAGAATGTCTGATAATTTGTTTTGTTTTCTAAATATATCTTAGTATTATGTGTAAAGCTGCTTTGAAGCAATGTAACAAAATCGCTATATAAATAAAACTAAATTTAATTGAATGTAAGTGTAAGTGGATGCACAGAGGATTTGGAGCACAGTGTGATAGCTGAGAAACCTGAGACCTCATCACTGAATTAACTGCTCTGTCCCACATGTGACTGCTGCCATGAAGTCATCTCCACTCACAGTGACCATGACTGACTCTCCCAGCATCATTCATTTACAACTTACTGAAGCAGAGACAAGACGCACAGGTTAAGGATATGAACCTGTTAAATCTATTAAAAACTATTTTTAGTTTTTTAAAACCTGTTAAAACTATTAAAACAAAAAATGAATTATAACTTTATATTTTCACATTCTGCAGGAAATGTGTATGTGCTTATGTTGAGGTAATATACATTGTTTTCAAAATGAATTATTTGAAATGTCAGAAGTCCTCATTTATTGGAAACATTTAAATATTAAACTGTAAAAACAATTACCACAAACTAAGACTGAGAAAAAGCATCATGTGCAAACTCACTGAATCTCTGAAGCAGAGGAAAGGGAAAACACTATGATGCCACAGTTTTATAAATGGTTGCAGAGGTTTTGCTATGATATGGTCACTTTCTGGTCAAAAAAGCCCCAAGTCATGATATTCTGGTCACTAAATATGATTTATGAACTTGTTAAATCTATCTAAAATGTAAAATTTCAAAGATGTTTATGGTCTGTCAACCAGTTGCTTACATAATAGAACGCCTCTTCTTAAGTTGTACACTGTTATTCTTTCTGTTATTGACTTAACAGAAAGAAGCCTGTTTCTGGAAGGTCAAAGGAGCAAAAGACTGGCAAATGGACTACAGCACAATTCATCTTTGAAATGTGCTGTAGTTTACTGCAGATCCGATTGAATAGGGACCCTGTATCTAAACAGGCAGCAGGGTCATGAATTTAGAATTTTGATCCTCTGGTTTATACAGATATGTGATGAATCAACTGCTTAAAAAATCTAAATATTAATATTTCTTTCACAAACATATTGTTTTGTTCATTCAGAAGACATTTATTAACATATAATATTGAGTCGTATGGATTATGTTTATGATGGATGCGTTTTTTGAAAATAAAAACGCTAAAACTAGCTAGTTTGAGTTTAATTATTAATAATGTCTTATTAGTTTTCTCATTACCTTCTGTATATTTGAATTGTTATGTATGTTGGGTATAGAACACTTCCACAACATTAATGACATTTTTATGTGTCCTCTCGCCCTGCTGTAGAGTCCAATGGATGTTACTTCTTGAATATCACAATCCTCAATAATCTCTCAACAGTTCACAGCGATGCTGAAACATCACACTAACGTGGGTATACCATTGCCATTGGAGTTGCACTTAGTTATTTTAAAACAGTTTCTTTCAAATTAGCCGATTTACACTCTGAACCACATTAGAGTTTTGAGGTCAGTTTTAAGGGGTGCATATACACAAACAGCAAAACTAAATTGGAATTTGGCCACATTTAGGGAGGCGCTATACTGCAGCGGTCTATAATCACAGGCTTCAGCAGCTGTTTAACTTAGCCGGCAGACATAGCCACAGGGGTTAAGGTTGTAACCCACATCTTTAATTTGCACTATATTTAGTAGAGAACAGTCACCTTAATCACAGCCTAGCGAAAGCTGATGCACACTGACGGTCATTCATTAGCACCGGCCTCCACCCCCCATCCGCTACCACAGGCCAGCAGAACATGCCGACATTTATCACATCACAACTCGCCTCCAGAGCTGAAGAGCTGAAGCTTTTCATGAGCTCTTTCTGTGAATGTACTGTGACAGAATGATGCTCAGATATGAATCTCCATACCATACAAGCATCCACACCAGTCTTTTTAAATATCTATACCTTCATATAACCTACAAAAAAAACCCTGTAAAATCCTCCTAAACCCCACTCATCTGCATGCAGTAGTCATCCTACCCTGAAAACACTTTCCTGTTGACTATATATGTGTATACATCAAATTGTCATAAAACTATATTAATATGTAAACTAAAAAAACATAGAGCCAATTCATTTTCAATACATTTCAAGGCAGAATCACATGTATACCGGCAATCCATATGCCACACATCTAACTAACCATTAAAAGGACACACAGATGACTGAATTCAAGAAGCTCAAAATTACTAGTGATGGTCCTGTGGATGATCATGGGAGCTTGTCAGGGCAGAGTTAGTGACTGTATCTGTATATAGCAATAAATGTATATTTGGTCACTGCCGCTGTCGACACACACTGAGCTGGAAAGCCTCTCTGGTCTGTTGAACATATGTTCCGCATGCTTGTGTGAGCTGCTCTAAACTGTTTGACTGCAGTTTTTATTCAGGCATTCAGACTAAAATTCAGATCTGGGATTTAGGTGAATCAGGTGAATTTTGTCGGGTGAATCAGGTGATGTGTGATTCATATGATTGTGGCATACGCTCCTCTGGTTCAAAGTGAAGATGTAAAAGAGGCAATCTGTGTTTCCTCCTCCTGTCACCTCCAAGATTTATTGAAGCGTGACCAATGTTCTGAGAAGCAGAAGAGTTCCTCATGCCTCAGGAAGAGATGACTGAATAAATCCTTTCATGTGCATCCAACACACAGACCCTTCTGGTGAAGCTTAACATCTATTGAAAGAATGTGACAGTACACAAAACAGGAAACAGATTTATAAAACAGATTTCATAAAATGTATGAATTTTCTACAATATTAGATTAACTAATGGAGATGACAATCTTCTTTAAAAGTATAGGGATTTACAGCATAAAGTAGGACGTAGCAGTAGGACATCCTGTGAAGATGAAGCACAATTTAAAGCTAAATTATTAAGCTTTACAGGAAAAATGGCTTCTGTCTCTGTGGGAATGGTGGTTTAAGATCAATATAATTACAGTGTAATTTGAAACGCTTCTCTTCTGCCCCAGTGATATTCATTTTGAGCAAATCCTGCAGTCATGCACACTCAATTTCTTATTCTCATGCCTGTATTTAAAACCAGACAGAGGGTTGACTAACAGCTCCACTTGATATGATATTTCAACAGACTAACAGAGCACATGAATTTATAAACTTAATTTTACAGACTACAGGTTAAATAGTTTAGACCAGACTTGACCTATAACTTAGGTCCTTCATACCCAGAAAAATACAGTTATACTGATAAACTATTTAAATAAAACATGTTTAAAAAGAATGTTAAATGTTATTTAAATGTTGGTAAAGTGATCATTTAAATTTAAAATTTGTTTTTTTATTTACACACCTTCAGGTCATCCAAGGTGTAGCTGACTTTTAGATGATTTTTAGATGAAACCATGACTCTTGGTGATTCATAGAATAAGTGCATGAGTTCCATGTCTTTAGGAGTAATAATGCAGATACAGACAAAAGCACAAACTGAATCTCTGCTGCTTCTTATGATATGAAATGAAATGAAACAATTGGTCTGTGCAAGAAACTACACATTATTTATAACATTATTGTAAATAGTAAATTAACATGTTTTTCTTGTTTTGGATAAACTATCCCTTTTCACTATTTTCAATATTGTCAATAAACAAATAAAATCAATAAACAAATATTATTCTGGCCCATACAAAATAAAACATAAATAAAACGTACNCCCCACACACACACACAGTATATGAGCATAAATGTGTATGTGTTAACCTCTGTTCAGTAACCAGCAGTGCTGTTAAATTAACCCAGCAAGCAGCTTCATATCGTTGTGTTTAATTTAATCTGGAAAAAAGGCACCACAGGGAGATGCCAGTGTGCCTCAGCCAGTCTGATTGAATAAACAGGAAACAGTCGCAGAAGGGGGGCGTGCAGGGGTGTGAACCCCTGATTTATCCCAGAAGGACACCCTGTAGAGATAAAGCGAGCCTGATTCTAGGCTCAGTTATTCAGCTTTGGGTGTTTAACAGCTTTAATATGGTTTCTGTGGAGATGGGCGTATAATTGACTTTGTGCAACATGAAAAGTGTTATGTTGAAACTGCAGAAGGCAATCATTTTGTGATATACTTGGTTACAAAGGATGCCCACTATGAAAAGAGACGCCAAAACATGTCTGAATTTCCATTAGGAAATAACTTCTGGTTTACAGATGGTTTACAAATTGCATTTGTATTCAACACTTCTGTGTTCTCATTGGCCAGCTGGTGCTATGTTAACACATTGACTGTTTGAGACTGATGACTGTATAATGACTAACAATTGTCTGTATGAACAAATTTTTAAGGCCCTGTTCATTTCAAGTCTAAATCATAACTGACGACAGCTTTTCATTTGTAGCTGAATGGGTTAATGTGTTAAAGCTAGTAACAACACAGGCATCGTCATTTCCCTCATCCTGTCCTTTCAAAGCTTCTATTCTTGATCTGTTTTCCCACAGGCCTGTTAAAACACAGCCACCTGTTTAGGTTATTTCTTGGAGACGTCTTGCATGCACCCTTCAAAGTCAATACAGCTACACGAGTAAAGAGAACTCAGCACTGACACTTTACTATAGCTTCACAATAACATGTTTTGCAGTTTAAAATGAGTTTTACTGGCAGATACATGATCATGCATCCAAAGATACTTGGCCCTTTCCTTGCAAAAAAAGTTAAGAATAACCTAGAATGTTTATTTTTTAAATTGCTTGATGTACTATTTACTATAATTTCCATCTTTAGAAACTGTGAGTTTTATATATCAAGACATCAGTGATGGGGACATAAAGGTTAAGTGAAAGCAGGATAGACCCTTCATGTTGAAAAAAAGACTGCAGAATACTTGTGTAAAGTTGCATGTGTTGGTTATGGTTGTGACTTAGGACACAAACATTGAACAGTGTCCTAGTTTCAGTGAGAGAATGACAGCTGCCAGAGCTAACGGACAGGAAGAGGGAGGAGTCAGTGAAAGGGGCTGTGACCAGCCAGCGAGCTTATATCAAACATCCTATAAGTGACAATCAACAATTTTCAACAAAAATGGTTTATTTAGTATAAAAAGGTTGGATTCAATTTAGAGTGTGACCTGATCATGTCTTCGGCACATAGAAATAAAATGTCCAGGAAAAATAAAAATAAATGCTTTTTTTTATAATATGTAAAAGCTTTTCTAAGACAGTCATGAAGCATCAATGAAAGCTCAAATAATATCAAGACAAAAGAGGATTTTGAATTTTGAAGAAACTAATTATATTAATGGCAGTCATGAAAGTTCTTTATAGCACCACAGTGAATAAACAGTGTATAAACCAACCAGTGGAAATGTAACATTGTTACCCAGATCAGCAACAATGGCACCTAAAATGTTTCGTGTCAGTGCAGTTTATTAATTTGTTGTTTAACATGGTTTTTAGTTTTGTAGCTATAAAAAGCTGTAAAAAGCACAATAAAAAAATCCTTTTGTAAGAAAGATTTCATTTTCAACAAAACATTTACAACAGATTACACAGCTAACCTTCACTGCAAACAAACTGTTACTCTAAACAACTAAACCATACTTTAGGAAAACAAACAAACAAAATGCATTATTTTCTGTACAAAAATGTAAGGTGCTCTTCAAGAGACTTTTCCTAACAGTCTGCTCTGCAAAATATTTTAAAATTATAAAACTTTTGGCCACATACAAAACATGCTTTGTATAGATTTGTATAGCTTGTGTACAGCTGTTGTGTCTGACAGTATGATCATGGTATTGTGGTGAGCTGAGTATTGCTATTTGTGCTACAAAATGTAAACTATATACAAATCAAAGTTGTGTACTGATGACAGATTCTCTGTTCATGTAGGTCTATAAAGATACACAGTAAAAAGTTGTGATAACTGCTCAATAACTATGAAAATAAACAATAAAATTAATACAATTTTACAGTTTTTACTTTTTTATAATAGGTAATTTTAGAATATTCAAATCAACATTTTATGTTTTAAATCAACATTTCCTCCTGATCTCTGTCTCTGGAGACTCTTCTTCTCTTTTCTTCTTCTCAGCTCTTCTTCTCAATAGGAACCCACCCCTCATCACTGATCAAGCCACCAATCACAACCTCTAAATTAAATATTAATCCATTGTTTTCAAAGATTATGTGTATGTGGGATTATCCTCAGCGGGGTGTATACATAAGTGTTCTAATCTTCTGAGATACTTTATGATCTCATTGTAGAAAAGATTACTCAGATCTGAACATCTATGATGACAATTTGCATGGTTTGCCATCGCATATGCAAGTCATAGTGGAGTTCACAGTTGATTTAAAATGGCTACACAGCCATTAATTATACAATTATAGCTGGTAATAATAATATTACTATATATTATATATAAGAGAAAGCCACAAAGATCCTCTATGGTAAAGTTTTCTCCGTGTCCCCAACAAAATTGGCCTCATATTTGTGTGCTGTGAATAGACCAATTAAACATAGATGAAGTTATTAAGTTCCTTAAGGTACAACAGTCTGGCAGAAGAACGTGCTGTGCTTATATACAACGTGAGATTTGTGTATGACTGGCTATTAACTTCACCACAATATAACAGAAGAACCAGTAACCATGCACATTGACCTGCATAAGTGGAATATTGACACTGTCAGAATTGACAGCACAAAATTGAATCAGCAGATGGACAGAAATTGATTTTAAGACAAATCTGGCATTATGAGGATGAAACATATACAAAGTAGTTTTACACACAGTGTGTTTTCAGATACTTGCTGTATTTGTTGTAAGTGCAGCTATCATTTATATTTTAAAAGGAAGACCTGTTCACATATCAGAGGCTTTTAAATGATTGTCACGTTGAGAGTTTATAAGAAAAGTAATTAATTGCCACATTTTATCTCTGGTTCAAACTCAGCACTAAACCCAAACAGCTGTATTATAGTCGAATAAGGGATGGACTTTGTCTACAGGACCTGTTCGATTGTCAATGTTCAGTTCAAGGAACTGACCCCTTTCTTCTGTAGTCTGAGGACATGACTGTCCCCTTCCCATTTGCCCTCCTGCCCAGAATGGTAAGTAAAAGCCACCCCTGGACTTTACTGCTTTCTTGGGTCTCTTGAGGAGTTCTGGGTTGTGATCTGGTAGCATCCAGCCTGGCTTCTCCTTCAGCAGTTTATCCCGATCAGGTCGTACACTACGCAAGAACTTCTTGAAGATGTTGGTGGTCAATGAGAATCTTTTACAGAGCTCTTGGGAGCGACTGAGTCTAAGCGGGTGGGCTGGAGAGTCAGGCCTGTTGAGGTCTTTTTCTAATTCGGGAAGGTCCAACCAGTTACCTACTAGGTCAGCAAAGACATTATCTCCAAGTACAAGAGGCTGGCGATTGCGACTTTGACTCATGAGTGAGGACGTCCAATCGCTGGAGTCATCCATACTGTCTTCTGTGTAATCACTGTCAAGTGATGGTCCCTCTCGGGACAGGCTGTAAAGAATACCTGGTAAGTCGACCCCCTGGGCTGGAGGTGCTTGTTGTGCTGGTTCAAAGAAATGCTGCTGGTTGCTGTGGTGTTGTAAAGGAAGGTGGCCCAATTTTGGGCCGCAGTACTCCACTTGTGGGGCAGTGTAACCTGAGATCCGTCTGGACAGAGGTATACTCTCGCTCTCCAGGCTGGAGGTTGAGGGTGATGTCTCCAAGCTACTGCGATGTGGATTTTGGGATGGGTGCTGATCTTCTATAATGAACGTCCTAGCAGACTGGGGTCTCTCGTTATCTGAATCAGGGCTGGTGGTAGAACCTACAGCTGGTTGTGCCATACATCTAGGATTTCCTGAGATATCTAGTTGCTCAAGGGCAGTTTGAACCTGAAGGAGTTTAAGTTCTTGGAGGGCTCCCATCATACAGTTCATCTGAGCATGAAGTCCATCACCGGCCTCCTTCATAGACACCTGAAAGCACAGAAGAAAATAACATGTGGTGTTAATTAACAACAGAGTGAGTACTTTTACCCCTCTCCAAAGATAAAGGGACGGCTACTTTTCATGTCACCGTTTTGCAGGAAAGTGGTTTTCAAGCACCATTTTTGATTAAATCAGAACATCCAAGTAGCAACTGGTCACATGTACCCACAATTGTTATCTTATATATCAAGATGTAATAATTGCGAATACCTTATCAGTCACTTGACTTCTCTTTAATAATTTTCTCCCTTCTTAGGCTGAAAGTATTTAAACTTAATTAGCATTTCAGAAATTCAGCATTATGCTAATGACACCTGCACCACAATGAAATGAAATACATGCAAATTTGAACGCCTCTAAATAAAGCACTTAGTACCATCTCATTCTCAAACTCCTATATTAAAAACCAATCATTGCAAAAGGGAATATCTGTGAATAAATTAATAATGAAGCCATTAGTCCTCACCATTGCTCCTTTGTGCAGGACCCCCAACACCTCTGGTTGCTACAAGGTGACTGTGGTAAGTTTACAATGCTGTTCTATGGCAACATTGAATCATTTACGGATGTAAATAAAAATTATACATTTAATAAACTAAACAGCACAAGTTCTAGTAAAACAGATTTACAATACAAGCTTGTTTTTTTAAAAATACAAATATTTATGAATTTTGGTTATGAATTTTGGTTATGAATTTTGAACACTTTGCAATGTATTCTGTACATTACTTTGTAATGTATTTTTTCCCTTGAGAATTTCCCAGTGGTCAGACAGACTAATAAAGTGCGTGCTAGAAGCTCCATATGGCCTGCGTCTCGGGGTGGAATGCACCCTTGGCAGCTGTGGACCAGGCCTGTCGCATTCCCACATGACACTGAAAGCTACAGTCATGTGACCTCACTGATTCCCCTTCTGGTGTAACAATCCCAGAACAATAAACTCCAGTCTTGCCCAGACATGTACTGTACACTGGCACAGACTGTTAAATGCAATAAGTGAAAGTTTACAAAGTCGAAGGATGCCATAAAGGATACCATACATAGAATTTAGTTAGAAATTGTGCACTGTATTTTACTAAACATTTTGCTAAGAGTGTGTCTCTGTTAAAGTAGTTGTAAACACCCACAGGCACATTTTCAACCTCTTAGGTGGCTATTTTATAGATGAGTAGACACAAACTTTAAGTTTCAACTAAACAGCTTCTGAGTAGCAATTTTATATCAAATGTTTCTACCAAATTTAATTGAATAAACAACAAATAACAAATTAGACTATTATTGTCAAGGTATGAGTACAAAGTTACAAAATAAAACTTTGTTTTGTTTTGTAAAAGTTACAAAATTAGCCTATAAATATAAAATAGCCTATAGTCATTCACCAAAACTTCAATTTGCAAAGAACATTTATACGTTTTATGATTACTGAGGCACAGACAGGTGTAGCGTATGTTAACATATAATCTGTGAATGCACAGTATTAACTCTCAGATGATCTGTGCTGAAATCCTCTTTATTACTACACAAACATTAAAAGCTATCATCTTACCTGGCATCAGCTTTCACAGAGGGGTTCCCCTGCCCTCTGCAACCCGAGTCCCTCTCTTTTCCTCTCTCACTCCTCTTACCTTTCAAAGTGCATGTCTGCCGCCCCATATTTAACTCTCTGCCAATGGGAGACCCACTAAAGTCCTGGCACCCAATCAGACGAGACTAGACTTTAATCCCTGACAGAGGGGCCGCTTCATTCAAGCATGATCAATTGTCAAAGAAAGGATGAGAGCTGTAACAGCAGGGAGGGGTCGAGGCCATATGTTTATATGACAACGTTTCACTTACAATGGAAATGATTTTGAGGTTCTTTAATAAACCACATCAGAGATATGGCAGCTAACAAATACAAGATGTCCTTGCCCTGTGTATATTGAATATTTGTGTATGATTGTGTATACATTTATTATTTAAATGCAAAATATTTTAGCATGCTTATAATATGATATTTAAATGGTGTTAAACTTTATAATTGTGCAACCTAAAATTGTGCATTGCTATTATTATTAGACTGGTTTAAGACCTAAAGAGTCTTTCATTTAGATAAAAAATGTGGAATACAATATTTATTTACTTTCATTTACAGTGGTAGTTAGTTTCCACACCTGTCAAGCTTCAAGAAAGACAAGCACCAAGCAAGCACAGAAAAAATATAATTAAAATATTTCATGTGCTACATTTAAAATGTTTGAACGTGACATGATGGCTTTGTGTGAGAAACACAGCATAATATAGGTTGTTATTCCAGGAAAGCCGTCGCATCTACTTATTTCAACTGATGTGGCATGTTCGCTTATAACAAATGTGAGAAACAATTCTGTTTTGCCCTGAATGACGACAATCATGGCGCGATGTGTCAAGCCACAATTGTTCAATTTTCAAACATCCCATTTTGTATTTCACATAAAAGATAATCACACATGGAGATTTGATATGAAGGCGGAAAAAGAATCAAATTATTTTTTTTGTACGTTGCAACAGTATGTTGCCCATATATTCAATGTGTCTCATGCTACGTGTGTGTAAAGTTTAATTGGTTGGGTTAATTGAACATCTTTATGAGGCAAGTAACAGGGCATAATTACTGTCTGCTTAAAAAGTCCTGAGGGTATTAACACATGCTATTACAGCTTACTTCCAAACAGGCTTTTAGAATGATTGCCCTTTCATAATTTAATGCCTTTTTATGTGTGTGCTGTATCAGGTTTGTGATAAACATTATTTTAGGTTTTGATATTATTTGGGGTCTGGGCATCTGAATTTACTATTGGGGAGTTTTGTTAAAGTTTTAGTGCTGACATGCCAATCTTCTCCCTTCTTAGGCTGAAAGTATTTAAACTTAATTAGCATTTCAGAAATTCAGCATTATGCTAATTACACCTGCACCACAATGAAATGAAATACATGCAAATTTGAACGCCTCTAAATAAAGCACTTAGTACCATCTCATTCTCAAACTCCTATATTAAAAACCAACCATGGCAAATGGGAGTATCTGTGAAAAAATTAATAATACCATTTTATCATTATCATTTTATTGATGAATTGTATCATCTACAGAAAAAAAAAACTAAGTAGATGATACAATGGTGGATAGAAACATGGAGCAGAGGCCCCCCGTTACATATTGTAAAATACAAGTTGCATTAAAGTTGCATTTTATCTTGGCCTGTAATAACATATTCAGCAGAAAGTTCTTATTATGATGCTTATATTGCTTATCCTTTCAAATAATCATTATTATTGTACAGTCACACAATTGATGAGAAAGTGAAGTGAAATTTAACTTCCCAGCTGACATTATTAGATAATGGCATCCATGTTTACCATCTTGTCTTACTCGCATCACTTTCCTGCACCGTCTAGATGTTTCACAGCTCATGTCCTTCAGTGAGACCCACAGCATTAATAACCTGAATACTTCATTATACTAAAAAAAGCCTCTCAATTATACCTTCAAAAGCACAGAGTCTTAATGTTAGCCAGTGGGTAGGAAAATGCGTCAAAGCACGTTTACAAGAAACAATACTATACCAGCAAACAGAAACAGTGCTTACATAACTTGCCCCAAAATCATCAACTTAATATTTCACTATTACCACAATAAATAAATAATTTAGCAAAAATAGAAAATCTTTCATTATTTGCTCAGCCTCATTTTGTTCTAAACCCATATGCTGTTTGTTTTCAATTGGACACAATAGGAGAACTTTCAAGTTATACCATAGTGTTATGTGAGGACCAGACCAACATTTTTTCTCATTGTGATTAACTTAAAATCGGC
Organism: Ambastaia sidthimunki; assembly: GCA_036877625.1. Classification (NCBI taxonomy): domain Eukaryota; kingdom Metazoa; phylum Chordata; class Actinopteri; order Cypriniformes; family Botiidae; genus Ambastaia; species Ambastaia sidthimunki. The sequence goes on from JAZGTK010000716.1 coordinate 24,785, forward strand.
CCCTTTGGCTGAAGCATTGAAACCTTCACGATTTTAACCAGATTGAAAATGATGTATATGTATGACAGATATCTGGCAGATATGATAGAGGTTAGTACAGTGGATACATTTTAGTCTGGACTTTTTAACTTCTACAGAAATTAATCAATATGATTATCATATTGATTAATATCATAAAAAAAAACAATCATAAAGACAGTCAATATGAGATTGTATATTTCTATTTCTATTCTATTTCTAGGCCATTTTATATGACAAAATATATGATGGAAAAAAAACTTCCCAGCTTGATGCCTTTTTCTGTAATCTACGTTCCTGCAAACTATGCAAAATCACATAACACCTTAAAAATAAAGTCCCTTAGATTGATATATAAAGACTCTGAATGTGTCCTGTGTGAAGACGTGTTTCATTAATGTTTGCTTACATCAAACTTTAAATAGCAGCATTACGTGTTTAAAAACAGACACGCAACCAACCCACATGCAAATACACAAACACCCGCACATCTCAAGGCATCCAAACAACTTGGGCCAGTAAGAGCATTTAAGAGCACTAAGAGCATTTAAAAGAGACTGTGGAGTCCCAGTCCTGTTTCATAGCCAAGAAAAGACCCTTTCAAGCAGTGCATTCTGGGTCCAGGAAGTAATGCAGCAGAGATGATCAAACCCGAGACTAGTGAACTTCTTTGCTAGTAGCCCTCATTAAATCTGAATGCATTGCTGTGTAGTGCAGTAATGTGATCTGTGGTTAAAGGGATACAGAGTGTCTCTGTGGAGTACTGTGGTGTGTTTGTGAGTGTCAGTTTAGAAGTCCAGACTTGAGACCTTGACATATTGAGTTGCTCTAATTGACAGTTTCCTGTCAGGGCTCATATGGCTAGTTTATAGCTCTAATTAATACATTGTAAACGACGGCATGAACTGAACTGTCAACGTTTCAAAAAGACTTCCTGTAAACATATTAGATGCCGCTCTATCGTGCAAATCTCCATAAAACCAACAGACTTTGAAAACCATCAAACAAAATCAATTTACATTCATTTACATCTGGATAAGATGAAGGCATTTTCTCTTTACCTAGTTAGACGTTATTAAATGCAGTAGATGTCATTGAGTTATCAAAGATAATTGTGGTATATTTTGCCTTTTTACATTGTATGAAACATATACAGTATACTTCAGATATGAGTGTTAGACCTTCTACACAACAACAGATAACCTCCTATATATCTTATAAACAGCTGTATGTAGACACACACAACACAAGCCAGACATTTGGAAATTAGCATTAAGTCTGGTGCACATAGCAGTTATTCTAAGCACATTGTATTTTGGTTAGTGTAATTAATTTAACTGTTATTACTTACCAATAAGAATGTTATACCTTTATTTTCTTAACAAATGTTTAAATCTATTCCTCAGATCATCTCCCCAAAATCTGGGCAGAAAATGCAAATAAGCCTGCAAAAACAAAAAAACTGTCTTACCTCAGAAATAACAAAGGAAAGATGTCTTATTAGTGAAAGTACTTGCTTCTCTTTAATATTTGTTCTCTATCTAATGGGTTTATTTGGATGAAAATCTCTCAGATAAGCTATAGATAATTGGAAATAGTAACTGATCTGTCTGAAACCACACACAGGCTGCAACAGTTGCTTACAAATTGCTTTCATATGAGATTGGACAGGCAAACAGAAAACTGCAACACTGGTGCATAAGACACTATCAGTACCGCCATCACCCGCGTCAGCCATGCAGCTGCCACACGGGCCCAGGCCAATTTTAGCAGAGGGGAAGGAAGGGCCGCCTGGAGATGAATTTACTGAATGAATGAGCTGAGATCTGCTCTATTCTTCTGCTCCAACAGAAATAAACAGTTCTGTTTCTTAAAATTTCCACCTCACTTCACAAAGCACTCTTGTCTTACTGTGAAAGCCTCAAATGCTCCCGAATTTGTGAGCCACTGAAACAGTTAAGACATCATATTTTAAGAAATAGTTGTCCAAATTCTCTCATTATTTACTCACCCTCATGCAAATATGAATAACTGAAATCTATAAGGCAATATTGATGGCAACCATCACACAATCTAAACTCCATGTTTATCTATCTAAATCCAGTTTAATAACAGAAAGTTATTAAAGAACATTAATGTGGCTTGTAATGTGTCTAAATTGGCAATTCTGTACATTGCTTTATTCATCTATGTGCAGCAGTTCCTAAAATAGCCAGAGAAGCAGATAAGGTCAGAGTTCACACCTCTAAGTGACCTTTCATTGCACACACACAGAATGACCCTTGTGACCCTCAATAGAATTCACACTTGTGTCTGACCGTCTGTATTCAATTAGCAGATCATTACAGTTGGCATTTGAGCAGGTGAATGTATCTTTTCAGGCATCGGCGTTACATAATAGCAAACTGTATAACAATACATAAATGCATTGCAATGACAATTAACATGCAATGCATCACTTGCAGAATAGATTATTACAATACAGCCTCATGCTGTACACATTCATTTCTTACTTAAAATACAATTCTTGACCTATTTCCATATCCCCATCTACTTTTCTTATCTCACTCTTTACAATCAAATTTACAATCAAACAATCAAATTTGTTTTTTTTTTAATTTAAAAATTAAGAATTACACTAAAGCAATAAAATTGAATTGTGTCTGCATTAAAAATTTCATGAAGCATCATTGAAAGGGTCACTTTTACAGAAAATATGTATAACCCTGCAACAACACAACAACAACTAAATTAGGAATTTAGTCCACATTATTGAGAGAATAATCATTATAAGGGGTCATATTATGAGGAATCAAATTCTGAGATACTTTGAGATACTTTTGAGACACTATGGCCTCCTGTATTGCTCATGTCACAGTTCAAAAGTGTGTCTTAAAGACATTGTAGCAATAAATGGTCTGTATAGAAGACATTGACTGTCATCAAATTATGATTGAATCTGGCACAAAGCACTATTATAAGTGGCGCTAAGAAGACAAAGTAAAGTATAAGTAAAGTATCCACACATAATTGCTTAGTGTTAACTTTAGCCAAAGATCTAACTTTATTTCCTAATGTCTTTAGATGAACGTCTACAACTTCTTGCCCAAATGGCAGCAGACAGACATGTGGCGTCTCTGGCACCATATCTAAAGCCACAGTGACAGTCTGTGCTCCTCAGGCAGCTGAACAGGGGGCTGTGTGTTCTCGTCCATTTACATATATGACTGCACACGGGCTCTTTATGAACCCCCTCTCTGTGTAAGCACACTGGGGTTCAGCAGTTATGGCACACCACGGCTCATCCACAATCCCCTGATCTCAGGCCATTCAACAGACGTGTGGCTAATTTGGTGCCCTCTCCAGAAGCCACAAACACCTTGTGTTGAGCTGCAACCCAGCTGACAACCACGTCTAGAGGCCCGAGGCTAACACCGCTACCTTCTGTTTGAAGCTGGTCCAGAAAGTGTTCAAACATGTTTTTGGGGTTGAAACCTTTAAATCACTGCCAAAAGGATTCATCACAGTTTTTTAAAAGTAATTCCTTACTAACAACTGCAGAAAAAAAATGCCCATCTGTTATTTATGTTTCTACCAAGCTCATCATGTAAACATAGAGAACAGAATTGTGGGGGTCTATGAAATATTATGCATCTACAGTGAATTCCTGTTGCGACATGAAAAATATCAACATGTCTTTATATCAACATTTGACTAACTGCATTGCACGTCAACACTGTGTGCATCCATTATCCTGAGAACGAAATTGTGTTGTTTTTGAAGATGACGAAGATGAAGGGGTCTTTGTAGACGCGCCAAGAACTCATGTAAAACAAGAAAGTGCCTGAAGTCAACAGATTGACACCTGCACATACCAGGTTGCTGATGACACTGTTGAGTCACCCTGTGGGATCAGCACATGTGTGGCCTGAAGTCTGGAGCCTGTACTGACTGCATAAAAACATGAGGTCACGCTACCTGACAAAAAAGTAATATGACTTCAAAAGATCCAGACACATGTGGTGCACAGCGCAGAGATGTTGCAATCTATTATGGACGTCTATTCAGTCTTAATGAGCGCATTATTGAATCGAAGTAACCATATTTTCCTGTGTTTAATGTATTTTATTAAAACTGAAAGCTTTAGAAGTATACCTATACAATAAACACAAATTGTTTTCTCTTTTATCAGTTTTGTAGACATCTGACGGATGTACACTCAGTCGATTAAAAAAAAATAATATATTTTAAACTTTTTAAAATACACGGAAGCTGCTGAAGTGCAACAAAATATATGCGCATAATGTATTCAAATCTTTCTTATTAAAAACGCGACTTATAGTGCCGAGGCTGATTTTGACATTAGTCAAAATCTCCATTACAAGCTAAACAGAGCAACAATAACCCAATTGACCCTCTATACCATAAAATGTCTGAATCATAATATATTACATACCAGCTCTTGCCTTAACCTCCTCAGACATGTGTCCATGTTTTTGCGCCCGGATTTTGATAGAGGTCGAGCCATTCATACAGTCTTCCACAGTGAAAGCAATAAAATAGTCAATCGATCAATTTTCAATCTATCAATTTTAGCGTTTCTTCTGTTGGCGCTTTCATCCTATAGAAGATGTGCGTTCCTCCCCAGCGCTTCCAACACTGACACTCTGATCTTCAGCTGAGAGCCAACCAAAATAAAGCAGTGCAGCGCCACCTTAAGATATACAAAATCTGACAGGACACATGTTCAAATTTATATGTATATGAAATATCTCTGTCGTGCTGTCGGTGTTTTTCGGTCCTTGGAGCGTTTGTGAGCTTTACAGACCGTCCGGATATCAACGCACACAGTCAGCACAAAGCAGTTTCGATTTATGGGTCCTCTACGGTGGACATGCTTGGGGAGTCGTGCATCTGTGTTGAAGCACATGCAATAGCTCTAACTATATAATATTTTAATTGGTTCACGCTTCATTAAAAGTAGAAATTAATTTCCCCAGTTTTGCATCAGACATCACAAAATGCAATGCAAAATAAACCACTTTGTAATTTGTATGTATGTATTACATAAGGTAACAGATCAGTGATTTGTATACACTTTAATTGCACAAAGCCATATTTGTACATTTTTTCAAAGTTCTGCAGTTCTTTAGAAAACAATTAGTGACACATCAAAATTTTGAACACACCAGCTTGTTCCTGTCCTGTAGCACTTACTAACTGCTTATCAGAAAAGCATTATACAAGAGTGCTTGTTCTTAATGCACCTGCTGTTGGAAAAGAGTTTAAAAGGTGAAACTTTGGCTTGTGTGGATTGTTAAATAACAGCCTTTTTATAAGTAAAAGATGAGCTATCAATGGAAATCAAAGGAAACATTATCTAGACTCATCTGACATTTTTTTATTTGGCCTCATGCATCACCTTGTTAAGAAAACAAGCAAATTATTTTCTATTAATAGCAGGTACGTAGATGTTTTTTTTGCTCAAAAACACCACTCTGCAGGTCTATTCATACAAATACAGCCAAATTATTCCAGAAAACAAGACACTTATACACAATGTTATTTTGATTCTAGGGTAAATGTCCCAGTTCTGTCCTTTTAATACATAAAAATTCCACAGCAACTATTTATTGACCTGATTTCTTGAGGACTATATCCTAATTTCCAGCCTTAGCACATGTTCAGTTATTCCTGGCGGGTACAAGAGAGCAGATCTGGCTCAGAGTCTTTTAAAGCAAGAAGCAAGGCAAGACATGAATAAATCATATGTAAAACAGAGCAAAGCACTTTAGGGAGATGGAAAGAGAGGAAGCTTTACTCTGCCTGCACTCTTGTTGTTGGGTTATTTTAGGAGCTTTTTGTGTGGGAATAATTTGGGTGTATGATCAAAGATTCACTGAGCGGTGAAAAGAGAGACCTTAGCCATCAAGAATGCCTTTGATTTCATGTCACAAGAAGGGAGATAATTTGAGTTGTATTCCAACTTAAACTGAATATATATTGTTTATGGGATGTGTTCAGAATATGCAAATTTCTAAACTTTCTAAATGTTGGATTTGAAGACTGGCTTAATGTGAACCTTGAGCTATTCAATAGAGAAAATGTCAGCTGAAATGAATATGATAAAGGACACTTTCAATCCTATTATTTTGTTGAGACAAATTTTTGAAGTTACATGTTATATGTTCGATAAACCAACACGTAGCACACAAAGTGCTTTCTATAATTTACAGAAAATGTACTTAACATTCTGTCATAAACTAACTAGTGACAGATTTATTAAGGCAACAGTGTTCCAGTTTTTGTATTGTATTTAATTGTTTGCCTAACATTAATTTACAGAAAAAAATAATACATATTAAAACTGTATTTAGATATCAAACTTTGGTTGAAAGTTTGCAAAACTGCAACTAAAAAACAAACCACAAAAAGTCAGTTGTGTATTCTATTCATGAAAAGTTTCACATGTGGTCTTACAGAATCAAAACTACAAGTTCAGACAAATGAAGTGGATGTGTGTGTAAATCCCTGACCGGATTGTCTTCCTGTTCTGCAGCTGTCTGCATGTGCTCACTTCCTGCGTCAGCTGCTAGTCCCACCAACCCTACAGAAGAAAACTTCCCTAAAGTTTGGTGAAAAGGCTGCGTAAAACTGCTTTCGTACTGATTTGGAATTTGTGTCTCACATCCAAATCCCAAATATAACCTATAGTAACAAATTCCAGCTACAATCAATTTCAAATCAACAAATAAATAAATAACTTTTTGCCCCTTCTGAGACCACAGTAAACTGTTAGCCATTCATCTTAGAGACTCACATTTCCATGCGTCTTTAATTAGAAAGAACTTTTTGTGCTTTTTATGTGATTTATAGACATAGTTATATATGCTATGTTATGGAAACACTGGCAGAAGAGAAGATCTGCACCAGTGTACTGAGGTACAGTACAGTAGAAGCGCTGTACAAAGGCAGCGAATGTGGAGCTATTATAAACAATAGAAGAAACCAATTAATAATTAGCCACTCACATGGAACGCAAGAGCAGCAAGGGCTTGTGGGAAATAAAATGTTCAAGCACAAAAGAAAGTGATATGCCTTTCTAAAGAACAAAAACAAATAGAAGTCAAATTTGAAACATGCCCCTGCTAAACAGCCTCATAAAGTCCAGTCAACCAGTACAATAATATTAAACATGACTCACTCGTTTTAAATGTGTTAAATAAAGATGGTTTAATTAAATTAAATTGAAATTGAATCTCTTGAACGAGCCTTTCTAGAAATCAACTTTTCAATGTTTTTCAATTGCTGAGGTCTTTTTCTTTAGCTTGCATTTGTTGTAGGCATATATTCATTTTACCATTTCATTTGTTTTGCCAAATTAATTTATATTGTGTCTAGACATACCTTCTGAATCCCCCCACACAAACGCATACGTAACATTTAACACCGTCACACACAGTTTACAAGTACTGTTATGTCCCAGACGTAAGGGTCTAGGGTACGGCAGTAACAGAGAAAAGTAAACAAAGATTGGTGAAGGTGAGTGTGTGCCAGTCCCCTGCCCCACATGACAGACAAGTTAATTCATAAACTCACTTAATTTATTAACACAAATACAGATGAGCAAGTAAAACAGGAAGCAAAAATAGTCTTCAGGAGGGGAAAAAGCCAAAACAAACAAAAAGGACCCTCTAACTAGTTAGGGAGTAAAACTGTCTAAACTGACAAAAGAAAATTAACAACAGAAATGTACACCAACTCCCTAACTAACCAAAAACAAGGTGAAAGGATTCATATACTTAAAGTGGCACCCACCTCCCTACAGCTTCCAACACACAGGAACACTTAGCGCAACGACAATAAGTGCACTATCCAGAAGGATACAATAATCAGTTACTGAAATAAAGCTACACAATAACAGTCTCTAAAATATCACAACACCAACAACACAGGGCAGGCAAAAGGAGCAACACTCTGGAAGGCAAGCTTTAAAGTGGTAGACATGTTGAATGACTTTTGAGTTTGCAGCCTCTGCACAGTAAGGAGCTGCAGGTGTGAGCGATCACCTCTCTCTCCTCCACACTTGGCTGAGCGGCAGGTAACACACAGGACACAAAAAGAGAGCAAAAAGGACACCACACAAAATCCAACATTATAACCACAGAACATAACAGTACTAACCAAAAATTTTGTAAAATGTTAACAATAAATGTAATGTAAAACAATGAATATGGTTAGTATTAGGGTTAGGATTAAATTTTATTCTCCATGAATAAAGACTGAGAATCCTGTGACCCTAACGGGTAGAAGCAGTACAGACAGCACGGGGAACAGAAAATGTGCTGTACACCTTTTCCAATAGGAGAGTGATGGTGATATAATTTGTGTCACAATGGAAGACTTTCAAATGATCTGTACCTCTGGGCTACTGTCTGCTTACTGATGTATACAGGAGAGATGCTATCAGGCACAGCTGACAGATAGACAGGTATACATGACAGGTAAATTTAGATGATTGACAGCACATGAAGTTTCTACAGCCAATGTCTGTCCAAAGTAAATCAAGTCAAACATACAAGAATTTGTAGAACAGCAGGTATAGAGTGTGTTAATGCATGCACAGCCCATTCTGTCAAAAAGAAAACTGGTTTGATTAGTACAAGAGTACAACATTGTAAATCAATGCAAGAATACATTTAATTTGCCCAAAATATTGTTCTATGTGTATGAAATATTTAAAACGCTGGATTTATCTAAAGGAATATTTTATTACTGTATGATTCCAAACCAAGAATTTACAATCAGGTTGACTAGCGTTACTGTCAAGAAGTGTTGAAATATCGCCATCTAGTGACGACAATATAGAAACAAAACCATGTTATTGTAAAAAAAAAAAAATACCTATTACGCTATTGCATAATTTTGTATTTATTTCGACTATAATATTCTAAAATATTTAAAAATATTTATAATAACTATAATAAGTATTATAGTTTTGGTCACTGTAATGTTTTGTTCGTATATAACGTACAAGCAGCCATATACATGTATCTGCCATTGTCAACTATATTTAAAGCGACAGAATTATTTTAAATTAAAATTATAATATGCAGGAAACATGAAGAGCCATATTATTTAATTATTAATATCTCTGACTGTGTCCAGCTGAAAGAAGAAAGTCATATACCGCTAGGATGCCTTGAGAGCGAGTCATTTATGAGCCACTTCTAGGTGTGCCAGTGAGACATGTATATTTCTTTAATACTATAGTAGTAAACGTATGTAATGCCATTCAGACATTTTTCCAAATAGTTTGGAGGCACTGTTTAATCCAAACACCAGAGCATGACAGGTCATGTGACTCACTGATTATGCTTGTTGGTCCTGTGCTGTGATTGGTGATTAAGTCTGTATTAAGCTGCTGAATAAAGGGTCTAATTAAGAACCCTTCTTGATTGTTTGATTAAAAGCAATTATGCTGGGCCACACTTCTGCCTATTATGCCAGCAATCTAGAATTACAACTGTGAAATATTAAAAAAGGAAACCATGCAGTCTTTGTGTGCTGACAAAATCAGTTTTTCTCACGTCACTGATACATTTTAAATAGGCCTATTAACAACCCAAAAGGTCTATTGCCGGATGTGTCTAATACCACTAGATGAATTCCAATAGTGGTGTTATAATGTTATTGTTTTTATCCTCCTTGTGCTTTTGCAAGGATTATGCTAATTTATAAACATATAATCTGATTAAAAGATATATAAAGACTATCACCACTGAGCGTTCATGCAGTTCCCAATTGTGTTCTCTTCAGTTTGTTTGGTTGCTAATTGATATCACCTGTGTCTAGTTTGGTTTTCCTTATTCACCTCTTATTCATCATCTTGGTTTGGTTCAGTTCTTTATTGGCGATTAGTTATATTAGCATTTCATAGTCAGGTACCTGATTTTTCCCAAGTTGTTATTAAAGTCTGTTTTGAATTTCTGTATGGTCTTGTGGATTACTGTACAGTTGTGATACTAAAATGCTGTACACCTGCACATAAACACTCATTTCACAGGAAAGAGACATCACAAATGAGATCTCTTACTGCAGTTTCTCCTCGACAACATTGAGATCAAACAGAGAGATCAATGGAGACTTTCTGAATTTTGCTGCTGTTTATTTTTTCTGAGAAAGACTCCTCTAGAGTTTCAGAAGACATCTCAATCTCAAGTACTCAAACTGTAATTTCTATATGAACTAAAATCTGACTTGATTATATCATCTACATTCATTTTATAGTTTTTAGTCTTATATCAGAGGTCTCTAATCCATGTTCCTGGAGGTTCACAGATCTGCAGAGTTTAGCTCCAGCCTACTTCAACACACCTGTCTGTCTGTTTCTAGCAGTTGACTTCGATTAGCTGGTTCAAGTGTGTTTAATTAGGGTTGGAGGTAAATTCTGGTGTGTGGACCTCATTGGAGACCTCTGCTATCCACCTTTTTCACAAAACATAAAAATACCCATTATGTATTGTCAATGTGGGGATCATTAAAATTAAGTCCATAATGCCAAATATATCAATGTTTGACATTAAATCCAGCATCCAATGGCAATATTAGTTTGCTGTGGCAGCATAGCCAAGAGTGTTTTTTAAAGACAGTAGTCAATTCAACTTTATCTCTTCCTCATCCTATAAAGATGCCCAATCTGGATTGATGATGTAAAACTCTGTCCAGCAGTCACATAAGTTGACATTTTCAATGATCTAAGCTGTAGGAGGGGGTAGATGCAGAAGAGTCTAAGAATTGTAAATGCGCAGAATCTGTAACAAAATAATAGAGTAGTGGAGAGAGCTGGATGTTTCTGCATAGCTGATTGTTAACACTGCAAATGTGGCTAAACATATTGAAAACACATTAAAAAAATGTTGTATGTGCTTCATGAGTCAATGTTAATGTGTTTTTTAATGCAATACAATTGTAATACTTAATCATCAGAAATTTCATTTTAATTAAAATAAAAATTTTAGCCCTGACAAAAATATGTTTGATGTGTTAATGGTGATGTATTATGCAATGAGTTTTAATTAAGTAAATAAAGTAAACAGTTTGTGTTCAGAAGGACTATTTGAAAAGTCCAGAAGTCCATAGTGTCACCCTTCATGAAGCAGGAGGAAAAAGGTGGAGATATTAACTTTTAATTGATTTTGGTTTTCTGTAATATTTATGTCTCTTAAAGGAATTTTATAAGTGCATGAGGTGATACCTCAATGAAACATATGTGAGATGTCAGTTGTCTCCTGAGATGTGAAAAAGCAACCTCTGAGCAATGTATTTTTCCTCTCTCATCCTAAGTAGAAAAATACTCTTTGCCTCTTTCATTTGTTGTAGAAACAATTGGATACACATTCATTTCTTGTTGCAGTTTGAAGCTTTTATCAGATGCTTCGAATATCACAAGACAAGACATAAATAAGGAACAACAACTTACATAATATTCACAACAGACTCCAAAAACAGAGGTAACAGAACTGATAAACAGGCAAAAAAGTAGGACCCATGAGGATTGATTTATGGTGAGGAAAGGACCTACGAACACAATTTTGATCTACTTCCTCTTCGTGTTTTCAAGCTGCATTGACAACTAGACAAATTCAGATATCTAAAAGATTTCCAATGTAACAGGCAACAATAATACAGACCCAAAATGTAACAAACAAGACTTGAAATTATAAGTAAAACAAGATCTGTTGCAAACAAATATAAACACACAATGGCCTCAACTACATTTTCCACTTTCTGTTTGGTGATGACATCATGCCACACTCAAAAGGTGTACTATAAGCACTTTCCACGGATAGGGTAAAAATAGGCCCTAAAACTCTTAAAATGTATTATCACCACAACAAATTGTTAGTGAAAGGAGGTGCTAAACCTTCAGAAACTATTATACAGGCTGTTTTTTCAGCATTTGTTATATATAAGATTTGCAACAATGTACCAAAACTTGATACACAGCTAAATGTAGTCAAGCGACCCTAAACTTTTGACTGCTACAGTATATACACCACCATTCAAATTTTGAAAAACTTATTCTTTATTCATTTTTTTACATAGTAGAATAATTGTAAACTTATCTTTGTGAATTATTAACTGTAACTTTGTGAATTATGTTGTGACTGTGTTGTGAAAATTCACAGTAAATTAAGTTTTAAATGTAAAAACTGATACATTTTAAGGGCTTCAATTTTCAAACTTTTCAGTCAAGTGTTTCGAAGGTTTTGAAATATACATATATATGTCATCATTTTTGGATGGTGGCTTTAATTTTGTAATGAGGACATGAGGTAACTGGCTTGTGCACAAATGACTTTGAATAACTGAATTACTTTAACAAATTCATCATTTTCAATCATATTTTATACTTTTGTGTTTTTTAAAAGCTACAGTAATGGGGTATAAAATGTACCCCGTTCGTGGATAAAGTGCCTATAATGCACGCACCACTAATTCACATCATGTGACCTGTAAGAAATCCTTCAAACATAACTCTGAAGTGGTTTATCACCTGTATCAAGGTCATTTTTCTATTAAATGGTTATTTGGCAGAATCTTTTCCTATGAACTAGGTAACAACTAATACAAACAAATGTAACATTTAACAGGCCAATCTCATATCTCAAAGCTGCATTATATTGTATTACTGTTCGTATAAGCTGCAAAATCTGTTAAAATCGCAACATCAACATACTGAATAGAAAAAAAAACGGTTTAAAGCCTGTGCAAAGGAAATGTGAAGATAATAAGCTTTTTAAATCACAGTTTTCCCATGATGAACTCAAGAAACAATGTGAAAGAAAACTAAAAGGCAAAGAAAAATGACAGAAATCAGAGTGGGGAATGAGCATTAGGCTCGACCACATACTTTATAAAAGAACACAACTGATGTTGATGTTGTTGAACAAATATTGTGGTTAATATCTGTCGTGCTTCTACAGTGTTCATTTGGCTGATTGTGGAACACAAAAGTCTTTTCCAAACACACACAAGGGCTTGTTCCAAAACCTAGTGAGTCGCCTTGCTGTCTACTGCCTACGTAAGCAGTTACTTTCTACGGCAGCATGCTTAATGTCTGGGAGCCTAAAAATGACTGACTTAGAATGCTCTAACTGTAAATGTAGGTTCTGATTCTGTGTCATATGAAGGGCACCTTTTATGAGAAACGAAAGCAAATGCACAATTTATTTTAATAGATGCCATTAGCATGTTGAAAGCTAAAGAATGAGTTCAAAAAGCATAAACATGCATAACACACACAAATATCTGGTAAAATAGTCCATGTGTAATTAGATTAAACAATGTATTCAAAGCTGTGTCAAAGAAATCATAAATAGCATTCTGATTTATCTTGATTTGTCCTCCATCTTTACTTTTATTGGAACTGATTGCAATGAATTGTGGGATAGCCTTCCCAAACAAAGAAGGTACTTTTGAAACAACCTTTGTGTATGCATCTATGATGTCATAAAAAGCTACCTACATAGGCAGCTCACTTGGTTTTGAAACAGAGCCACATTCGAACATCTCACTAACACAGATTTCCACTTGGGAACTTGTGAAAATCACACAATACCAAATCACTTCGATTGTCGCACATGCTGTGTGCCTATCATAAAGACTGACGAACAACCAAACTGGAATGAAATGTTTTGACACAACGTCACTTTCAGTCGTTAACACACTCTTTTTCTAGTCACATAATCTCTGTGCTAACATTTGGTGTGTATACCTCTGTCACCTCCTGGAAGTGAATTACCAACACAGACACACTTCTGCTCTCATTGGCTCATGATAAAGTAACTTGTGAAACTGCACTGGCCTCTTTGCATAATGCACCCAAACCCCTTTAGCATCTACAGTTCTACCCTACGGTGTCCAGTGGATCTGTTTGTCTCAGAGCCCTCTGTTGTAACAGTTCCTTCACATGCTAACATGCTAAAGTACATCCCCAGCTGGAGGGGTCACAGGGCGGACACCTTGACGATGTTGGAGCTGGCGATGGTACTGATGGTGGCAGGGGGGTTGGGTGGTCCGTGTCCATCCCCATCAGAGTTCACTGGGGGTGCTGAGGGCAGGCTGATGATGGCTGTGGTGATCTGTTGACCTCTGCTGTTTAGTCCACTCATCTCGCTCGGGTTCAAGTTAAGACTGGCACGACTGGCAAAAGATGTTTAGAACAAATCAGGGATCAGTGCTTCAAAACTCAATCAAAAATGAATATTCTGTCATTAGTAATTCAGCCTCATGGCCCTCACATTTCTGTGGAACCCAAAATGCTTTACACAATGACAGAGTAAGTTCATAGTAAGTACATCTGTTTTTTCACTGATAATCCTGCCCTCCAGTGAGCTCTTAATCAAAGAACCAGATCATGTAAGTCTGTGAGAACTTAAATACAAAGTCCTTCGCATGAGTCATTTGCAATTTGAATTAAATTCGGTTCACACCTCAGACAAAGCTATTGTGTTACTTCAGAAATATATAGCACACTGAACTAGGGACTTAGTGTTTTGCATCAATATTGAAGCTCAATAGATACTGTCACTATGAACTGTCTGTTTATTTAAAAATGCTTTGAAAATCTTTATTTATTATTTATTTCAAAATTCTCATTGTGTTTCAGTTGTGCTTCAATAGTAAACATACCAACATCAATTTCTTTAAAGAAGGCATTTTTTTTAAACTTCAGATACTTTAGAATTAAACTGTGGGTAAATCCATATTGTACCACACACAAGTAGACACAAGTACAAAAAGACATGTAAGTACACATTTTAAAGCTGAATTAGCATCTAGCTAAATTAATTATAGATTCATCTAATAACTGTTGTTATAACTACAAATGATAACAACAGTTGTTGACACAAACTCTGTTTTTACGTTTTGAACATTGAAACATATAAACATAAACTTTGAAATCTCTGCATTTTCCTTTCATTGAATAACCTGCTTTACTTGAAATACTTTATATTACAGAAGTATAATAGGTTTCCAACAATGTTTTATCTTGAACTATAAAAGTGCTGTGGTTGGTTTTACCATATTAATAGATTTTTTTTAAATCTGACAAATTCAAAAAACAAACAATAACTCATGCTTTTTTCCCACAGAGTAAAGGGGTCATGAGCAATTAAATGATATTGTGCTTTTAATGTAGAAAAGTGCAGCTTCTCCGTTCACTTGCATGTGTGTATAGGACTGCCCTGATTGTATTTTGTGTGAATTGGAGCACATCCTTTCACAGCGTCCTAAACCTATTGCGCCCTCTAGTGTTCAAAAAGAAAAGTGACCTGCTACATGATGGCATGTTTTTAGTACTGACCTTGGACCGTGGCTGGGCTGCTCCACACACTGAATGTCAATAGCGCTAAGCTCCTGCAGGCCTTGCGACTGCATATGCGTGTGTGTGGTGGACATGCTGGAATTGGGCAGTGGGATACTCTTCCGGGAGCGGCGCGAGCAACACGTGCTGGTGAAACCCTCGTGGCTGGACAGAGAGGGGCTGCGGGATGGGAAACTCTGTAGAGCGTTCTCTGTACAGTTCTGCTCATACATCTGCTCATCTACAAACTCATGGGCCTTTAGATAGACAGAGGGATAAAAAACAGTTAAATGTTAAATTTATGAGCATCATATTATGCGTGAAATGTGTCATTTATGAGACACCAGAAGCATCAATAGAAATAAAATCTGTATTGGTTTTAGGGTGAAACTACTTTACTGTACTTTGTCTGAACCAAGGGGTTTGTTTTGGCTGGTTAGTTTCAGCTTTAGTAAGTCATTATTTAACAAAAACACATTTTACCATTGACATCTATTAAAAGCAGCTGTGTATTCAAATGAAATATAAAGTTCATATAAAACTGTGGTTTGGTAGTATTTAATTGTTGTAAAGTCCTGCCCAGTTCAGAGCTGATCAGTCTTCATATAAAGAGTGAGGACAAAAATACAGTAATTAAAAGAGAAAGAATTAAAAGACAGAGAATTCAATGCAAATAGTGCCCATACAGCCCTTATTCACTCCCAGTGAAACATCTTTCAAAGAACATTAAAATAAATGATGCTAGAACACGATGATAGCAAATATGTGCTATAAATAGATTCCAGTGGAAGCAATCTCATACTGTAACTTAAAGCTAATCACTAATGTGGCCATGTGATAATGCTGTGTAATTTTATTTACTCTTTTATTTGCTATAGGATAGCAATAATAATCTATATGGATTATTTATAATTGGATAAAATGCAAAATTGTCACATTTTTCTGTCTTCACTGCTTCAGAGTAATTAGTCACATAGCATTAACCAAATAAATCTTTTCAGAACTGAGTGTCTATGACCAAAGATCACAGCATCCAATTTGCATACTTTAGAGCTGTATGCGCCATTAAAGATGAATGACAATGCTAACATTATTCTCCAATTATTATGTTCTTTGTCTGAAATGGCTGTCCTTACATAATCTGATCTATAGACTTTTCTGTACAAATGTGGGTGTAGAAAATCATGAGAAGTCTAAATCTAAAATCTATTCATGGCATTATGTTTGAAAACATCCTCACTATACAGAATTTTGTTTCTATATTGACATTATATATATATATATATTTATTTTTTTAAACAAGTAGCAAAATGATTGTATATATGGCTATATGTCAACATATCTAAGGTATAATTGTTCATAATTATATAGGGCCATATATTAAAGTTCTACGGTTTATAGGGGAAGGTTTGAAAATTTGTCATTATTTTTTGGCAATTCCATTTGGTGCCACTAGTGCGCAGGAACTACACACTTCACCTTCAAATTGAACCACACCTGTTTATGGCTGTGAATGGAATGACTGTGTGCTAACGCTATAACCTCATACTCACTGTTGTTTTCTCTAAGCAGTGCAATAGGTGGTGGTGTTGACTCTCTAGTAGAGATGTTGTCTTTTTCCGGTGCAGTTCCTCTCCCTCTGAGCCCTGCCACACACACACACACACACACACACACACACACACACACACACACACACACACAAACACACACACACTCGTTTAAGCTGCCGTTCATACTGAAATCACTCATACATCCCTCCAAATGAATTGAAAGGTAGATGCCACTTATAATGTGTTTGTTAGATGCCTTTATATTCTCGAAAACAAGTGTGCACATGCTGCACAATTTTGAACATATTACCTGGATGTTCAAATAACCTGTGTGATCTGTCAATATCACTTTGAAATCCACACACTGAGTAGTATTGATGCAGACCGTACAGGCTGGAACTCTTCCATTTGATGCTTCAAAAGTCTAAGCTCAATAAATATATTATTGACTCTGTGAAGTATGATGGTGGTCTCTAGCGTTATTTATGCTGTGTCTGTGAGTGTTATTTGTGCAATTGTGAAGGCGTATGTTTTGTATGCCTTTAAGAAAGAATAACAACTGTGACAACTAAGCAAAGGCTGTACCACAACTGTATATATAAATTCAGTAGTGCCGCTCTTCACTTGGTTTGCGTTTCACTTTGCGTTCTGTTCTGTTTGACAGTTTCCACGCAGCTCTGAGAAATAATGATGACATGCCTGTAATTCAAAGGGCCATACCAATGACAGCTTCATCAAATGCTTTTGCACAGAANGAAACCCCCCCCCCAAATGAAGCAAAAGTATGTATAAACAGAACAGATAGGACCATTTTTACTTTACGATCAGTATCTTGTTATCTGCAGGACAGGATGCAACAAAAAGAAATGGTGCTGACGGTCTCAAGGTGCTGAGTGTCCCAAGCCAACAATTTTAGGTTGTAAGAACATTCCCTAATGTTTCTTCCCTAAAAAAAAAATGTGAAAGTTCTAGATATGTTTAAAACGTCGTTTTTTTTAGATGTCCCATTAACATTATTGTTTGGTTTTAGGATGTTATTCAAATGTTTTTAATGCTGTAACATTTTTAAAATGTTTCACTACCTACTAACTTTTTTATATATATATTTACATATTTACATTTTTATATATATATATACAGTATATAACATTAAAAAAGATTGTACTAACGTTACTGCAAGAAAGCTTTTAAGAACTTTGAGAGAACTTTGAGAGAAAGTTAGTCAGCGTTCCCGAGAATGTTCCAAGTTAGTTGGGTCTGCGTCCCAAATTGTTTTGCGCACCTCATTTCTACATTCCCTTCCGCTTGGCAAATACCTTGCCATTAGGGTCTGCCTGGTTGTGGTGGGTACTTTTAAAATGAATGCAAATGAGAGTTAATTAGAGGTATTATTTTCAGATCTTCCATTTAATCTTGTGTGACATTCATGGAAATCAAAGGGGAGGGGCAGGTCAGTGAGAGCAGCTGATTCTAGAAACTCTATTTAGACAGTCAAGGTCCCTTTTTAAGTCAGCACAACTTCTAATTAGGATGGAATGAGAGTAAGTTTAATCTGGCCTGATTTCATTAGCGTACGACTCGACTCACCCTTGATGAGAACATCAACAGTGCAAAATAAAAAATGGTGTCAAAGGCACTGGGATTTGACAGAGTAAATCTGGCCACTGCAGGTTAAAGATTCGGACAAAAACTGTATTGTCTAAGCACTGCTCCAACAGTCAGCAGAAAGTGTTTGCTTTATTACAGGAGTGTGTTATGCCTATTAAAATAAAACAAAAGTCCTCGTTTTTATTCTGTAGCTCAATTGGTAGAGCATTGCATTAGAAGTGCAAAGGTTGTGGGTTCAAATCCCAGGGAACATAAATACTGATAAATTGTACAGCTTGAATGCACTGTAAGTTGCTTAAGTGTCAAATGTGAACATATCAGTGTTTCTAGAGAAAGTCACATTACATTACAATATTGTAGAAAAGTAACAGATTAAAAAGCCTATCATGGGTCTACAGAATTTGCTTTTGCAATTGTGTTTGTCAAAAATGATCACATAAAAGTTAAAAGACATTTGCATTTGAATGGGAATAACAGAGGACTATTTATTTAGCTGAAAAACAGTAGGTACATTTCTCTGGATTTTTTTTACAGAGATTGGGTGTGAAAAAACACACTTGAAATATTTGGATGGGATTAAATTGATAAAGCGTGTCTGAGAAACACAAATATGTATGAATACATGCATATGTATGTCTATAGTCATTGCATTGTTTTCATCAGCTGTTTTTTAAGATGCTTTGTGAAGTTAGGAGTGCATCTTGAGACCACAGCGCTCAGTGTTTCACTGCACTCTGTCCAAGTTAGGATGCATTTTGTATAAATTCCGCCTTAGGCCAAACTCACACAACAGGATTTTCAGTCTATTGTTTTAAGTCATGTTTGTGTGTGCACAACACAACTGATCGCAGGCTATGTGCATCAAATAAAACAACTTTCTTCCAAAATAAAGCTACAAACCAGAATTGAATTCTCATCATATCTTGCAGACATCGCATCTGAGTACAAGAGTACTGAAGTAAATGTTCAAACCAGCAACCCTCTGGCTTTCAAACCACCCCAAATTACTTGCTGCAGTATACCTTATTGAAAACAATGCTAGCTTGGACTTTAACGCAGTTTGACCCATGTTAAGAGTAGCAGTACTTTGAAAAATCCCACAAACTGACCAAAAAATTTGCAGTCACATCGTGACATGATTCATTTACTAGCAATCCACTGTGATCTAATTCTGTTAGAGACAAACCTCAAGGAATTTGGTTTGGTCTTAAAATATTTCATCTGTCTTGTCAGATATTATTGTAGCAGTGGATGGGATCTGGTTGTTCAAATGAAGGTCATTTTCAAAAAAGCCTTACTCACCGTCAGGTCCAAGAGCTCGTTGAAGAGTCCATTATGTTTGCTCTGCAGGTAGGCGCTGGAGCTGCCCATCTTGCCTATTCTTATCCGGGCCAAACGGGCTTTCTGTGTGGGCAGAGAGGACCAGCGTCAGACAGCTGGTGCATAGCGTAATGAATGATCTACCAGGATCCAATCAGTCATCCCATTCATCCATGCCAAACCAGAGTAACATCGGGAAGGGGGTGAGAGCTGGAGTTCTTTTAGGGTGGAATCAATTTTCACATTGTTCAATTAAAGATTGCGTGTACACTAGTCAGAGATAGATGGAGCTTCACTTGTCTATACAGAAAATGTATGATATAAGCACTGAGGTGGGGAGGCTATCATCAAATATTATAGACATTAGATCTGTGTACAATGCTACACAGTTAATTCTTACAGTTTTAAATACAGTAATTCTTAAAGTTTTTGTCTTTTAGAATAAAAAAAGCATTTCATATTTGTGTCATTAAAGTGTTTTTTTTATTTGATCAACATAAAATGGAAAACGTTAAAAAAGTAATTCAGTAAAACAGTTCACATATGCATTCATCACTGCCTGATTTATTATATTATACTATACTATATTAGTATATGTACATAATATTATTATACATATATAATATATATTGTATATATTATATATGTGATTGTATTTTTGTCAACAGTGTTTTAATTAAAACTGTTTAATTATCATCTGATGATTTGTCTTTTATATGCTGTTGACAATAAGATAAGATAAACACTGATTCAACTCATCTGACTAATGTACAACCTTTTTTTTTATTAATATAGCATTTATTGTCTTATTTGCTTATTTATTGGCATTACATTCAGAAGATCCAACCACTTTAACTTTGAACTATGTCGTCCTTAACATTTCACATAACAGTATTTAGATTGGAACATCTGAGGACAGAAATGAAAAGAGAATGAGGTGATGTGGGTAAAATAGATGGGAAATAGAGGAGATATCTCAGAAGTGGCTGATATCAGTCCTAAGTGCTTTTCTCCTATTCAAGGTGAGTATCAATTCTTGAGAGTCTGTCACCTATTTGTTGGCAGATGATCCCAGGAGACACGTGAAGAGCACAGCTCAAAGGAGATGGCTTCAATTTAACAGAAGCATTTGGTTCCGCAAAATAGTTTGTTTTACAAAGGCACTGGGCGACAGTGCTTTCAAAAATAATGGCGTTCGGGCATATCCAGGATTTTTCCTATGTGCGCCCAGCCCGCTGGCAAAAGCTGAATTTAAATTAGGTAATAAACATGCGAAACAACATACAGTGTTTGAAGTTAAAAGATTTCAAGCTAACAACTATCCAGAAGTTATGTCACAACTTTAACAGCTAAACCAATTGTACTAATGGAATAAACAGTTTAAAATAGAAGCCCATTGTTCACAGGTAAGGCCATGTGTCATATGAAGCTCCAGAGACCTGTGCTGAATGTCTTTGCTTATGAAAATAGCCATGGGGAGGTAATGGAATAGAGTCCCCACACTAATCTAAGCTCAATTCAGTAAATGACTGTTCAAGAACCATTTTTCAAGAGTTGAGGCAGAGCATTTGCCATTTGCTTGGAGCTGCGTGGACTTTCAATTATTCACAATTTTAAAAGTTGAGGCAGCACAGATCAAAAGTTTAAAATTGCAGCAATGACAGACAACTGGGAAATTGTTTTCAAATTGTTTTGTTATGTTGGTGGGGTTTTGTATCTATTGATAAAAGTGAAATGCGCAGAAAGTATTTTGTTGTTCTGACAAGTAATAAGGTACGCCTGTTGCATTGCATCTTGACAGAGAAATAGCAATAAAAAACATCTAAAAATGTTATTCTTGTAAGAAAAGAAATAACAAAATATTTATGAGCTTTATGACTGCTACAACCTTCTCATTTCAGAATTTCCCTCCAGCAGACTATCTTTAATGCCATTATTCGTTGCCCAGCATGGTCCTGCTCTATCCATCATGTTCGTAAACAACAAAATGAAATTCACTTCTGTTAGCAATGGCATCTTTGAATCTTCAAACTGTTCCTACCTCTATACTATAACCCTTCATCTCAGATTTGGCATGTCCTCAGTTCGACATTTCTGCTGCCAGATGTTGCGACTAAATGTATTCTCTGTTTCCATGATTGCTCTGCTCTGGTGGTCCTTCAAATCAGTGTCCTCTGACTTTGAATGAAGTGGCCCTTGAAATACCCCTGTGTCCTACCTCCCTCTTAGTTTCTTGTGTGACGTTTTTTCTGCTCCCTGATTTCGTCCCATGCTTGGACTGACTTTTTCTGAAGCAGCTCTCACCCCATTACTGCTGTGACCCTGTCCGTCCATTCAGGGCAGCCACCAAAATCGGGTGGAGCTCTTCCACATTCATCCTCACCGTTTGTTCAACAAATTGGCTATGTGATTTGGGCAGGGGCTAAAAGAATAGCTAGCCATTTGCCCTGTCTCTGCATGTCACCAGTGAATTACAGCCAAACTGAACTTGTAATGAGGTCACTGTTCTGGATCGCTGGCCGAGTGGAGGTGACCATCAGGCGGGCAGAACGGAAAAGGGAACCTCGAAAGGCTGAGACTGGAAAGCAAGCAGATTCCTCTCAGAATGAGATACCTGTGTTGATGTTGCTGAGATTTGTTTGGGTGTGAGAGATATCATGACCAGATGAGGCCCCAGATAGGCCTACTAATTCTAATGTTCAGCCCAGAGCAGCCCAGTATTAGATTGGAATGAAGACAGATGAGAGAAGGACAGAGGTGCTGAGGCTCATCCTGGCAATATCCGCTCGGTATAATCAACGGATCGAGGCTTTGGATATTCTGCTGTCTGAATGAGGAGGCCTGGAGGCATGAGAGCAGGAAGAGTCTGGTGGGGAGGAGGATGATGGGGGGAGATCATTATTGATCACAGCGAGACCAAAGAAAGACCACTAAAAGTGCTCAATTGGGAGCAACAAGTTATGGGAGATAAATAACATCAACGATTGCTGGAATCTTGATCATCTGAAGGCTAGAGCAGTTTGACATTGAGCATCACATAAAGAACTCGGATAATAATGGCAGAGGTTGTAGAATGTTCCTTCTACAACAGCAATAACTAACTAGACATTATGGGCCCTCTGGGCTGTTACACCTTTCTTTACCTTTGAATTTTTATTTAATTTAATTAAAAAAGTAAAATTTCACATGTGGTTTTTAGCTTGTTTTTAGATCATGCCAATGGATGCTAAATGATACTGAAATCACCTCAGACTTATGGTAGCACTTTTTTCTATGTTACACTCACTTACTAAGTTTATGAATACTAAGGATTTCTAAAAAAAAATAAATTTGTACAATATAAACTTGGAAATAATAAATCTGCAGGATATAATTTCTGTTATTTTTACTGACTTTGTTTACATTAATACCTCAGCAAGACAGGAGTTTTGAGAAGTGCAGTTCTCTGTTCATGTGCCACATAAGGCACTGGCTCTTCTGACAGACACATGATTTGAAGCAACCATCTCTCACAGTCACACAGCACTCAGCAATCGATTTCTGTGCTTGTTAGGTTTGATACCGTAGAAAGACTGGTATCAATATATATTTCTTCATTTTAGTATTGACTTAGAACTGCAGTATCTATACTTTGATGCCACTACTTATGATAGTCGCTGAAGGAAAAGTGTCTTTCTTTTGCATGGATTTGTTGAAGGGTCTCTTACGGCTTTTTATATCTATCCTTTCCTGTTTCCTGTTCTTTATTTCAATGTGTCAACACCCTCTTCATGCCTTCGGGCCACTTCTATGTGTATGTCCACTGATTCTAGGGGGGCCAGACTGCAATAACCATTTGTTGTTTCTTAAGAATTGTCTGGTGTTTCTTAAGAAAGTGTTCACTGGGGTTATTTCAATAAAAGAGGATATCAGGAATGCACTTGTTCTGAATACGCAAACAAGAATACAGAGAACAGAAAAATCTAAGTAGTCAAAATAAGATGGAAGGGAACATGGGAGGTGAGGAGATGCACTAAAACTAGAGCTGATTTCCTGATGAATGTGAAGAATCAAGCTGCTGGGATCAGACGTATAGTGAGAAGGAAACTGGATATATTTGAAATAAAAGAAAATTGCATGTCAACTTGACATTTACAAGCATCAGAAAGTCTGATAAACTCTGGATGACAATATCTCACCTGTTGCCTCATCTGCCTCTCATTATCATCTACTCAGCTAACACTTTAAGTTTCCAGAATGTTTTGGAAACATTATTTTGGTTACAAAATAAAACCTAAAAAGAACATTCTTACAACATTACTGTAAGAATAATGTTGTGAGAACATTACCCCTCTTCCCCCTTAGAAAAAACTTAAATGAACCTTATACTAACCTTATACAAAAATACTACTCTGGGCATCATTATGCTATTGATGTTATTGCAGAAATGGTCATGTGTTAACGCAGGGCTATTCAGTTCTGTTCCTTGTTGGCCGTTGTCATGCAGTGTTTAATTCCAACCCTGTTTTTTACATTTTTGTAATTTTCAAGTAATCCTAATGATCTTGTTCAGGTGTGTTTGGAAGGGTTGAAACTAACCTCTGCAGAAGTGTGTTGGGGTAGCAGGCTGGTCTGAGGTCATGCACCCAGCCGGGCTCCACCAGGCTATTCTAAGCTCTGTGGCACATGCTTAGTCATAAGCAGCTGATCTGCGATGGGGAGGCGGGGCACACGCGTGCTCACAGACACACACTCACGTCCAAGCACACTGCTCACCCTTTACCCCGCGTCAGTGTGACAAAGCTCAGCGACTAGTTAAAGGTGTTCACCTGTACCTTCTGAGCACGCCGCTTATCTGCCCTCTGGTTCTGATGGTAGATTCGGCTAAAGTTGGACACGATGACAGGCACAGGCAGAGCTATTACCAGCACCCCACTCAGGGAGCAAATGGAGCCAAAAATCTTCCCCGCAATCGTCTTGGGCACCATGTCTCCGTAACTGGAAGAAAAGTGAATCAGAGAGGCAAAGGAATCGAGGTTGTGGAAAGTAAAACAAAAAGCAGACAGACAGGTAAGGGAGGGGGAGGAACAAACACAAAACACATTAGCTGCAATCTACAAACACAAAACATTCTGCAAAAGTAAATTTGACTCAGAGGAAACCATTTGGCTTCAACATTGTTATGACATCGGACACTGTTATGACATCGGATAAATATTGCGGTTATTGTCATGAACTACAGCAGGGGTTTTCAAAGTCTAAGACAGTGGGCCTCCCTTTTGACACAACTTACCCAATGCCGCCCCCCCCATCACACACGCACGCACGCATGCACACGCACGCACACACACACACACAAACGCACAAAGATAAACACACAGAACAATGTAAGACTGTTAACTCACTTTAATAATAAATAATAATAATAATAAAAACATTTAAATATAATAATAAAAACAATAACAAAAAAAACATTATTTAAATTCAAAAATTTGTATTTATTATAATTTCTCCCTGCGCCTCCCCTGACGTGCTCTGGCGCCCCCCTGGAGAGGTGCACGCCACACTTTAAAAACCCCTGAACTACAGCAAACTACAGCATTCCTTTGCGCTATATATGGAGGCTGTTTTGGCCTTGCTGGATTATTGTAATTCAGAAAAGGTGGGGGAGAGGCAGAGAGATAGGGTGCTATCTGCAAAGCCAGTCCAGCTTTAATAATGCCTGCCAACTTACTCCTATGCCAGTCTCTGTCTAGGCACAACTGTGAAGGTGTATAACAGGCTCCAGGGAACTGTGGGTCCTTCAACAAGTTGGGCTTTATCTGACTTGTCAGGTACAAGCTGGTATGGAGGGGTGCCAAGACGTGACTTGTTGAAGAACCCACAGTCTTTAGCTTTGACGACTAGATGAACATTAAATCAAGTTGTATTGCACTTTGAGAAGGTGTCTCAATTATGGTCTTAGTCAAATGCTATAAGAACAATGTAAGCAAATTGTTTCTCAACCTATTTCATTCATTCATTTTACAATTTGAAAAGCTCTCCTTTCATTTCTAATTTACTTTACGTTTCCCTCATTGTTCTCCTACAACCAACAGTGCATCTGTTCAGACTGACCCTTGTCAGACCAAAATTAACTTCAACAAGCAAGACTGGCCACCACAATGAGAAAACCGAACGCATTTTAGTGGTATAAAGATTTTACAGCAGGATGTGAATTACCAACGCACTAAAACTGTCGTCTGACACCTTTACACTGTCTTCACACTTACTGCACAAAAGTAATGGTGTCCCATTACTCCATGAGCACTTGTCTGCATTTCAAAATGTTTTCAATAATTTGCAAGAAAGGACACAGAGATGTGACAGGTCTGTTGCTGATTAATTATGGATTTGCCTCAGCAACTCAAACTTTCAACAGAATAGAAGAGAAAAAACTAGAGAGAATGCCCATGTGTGACATCAGTGAATGAGGGGTTCAGATGTAACTTTTTGCCATATTTGTCAATGCTATGAAAGTACATAGCGCATTTTATAAAATGGATAATTCTGACAGCGGGGGTGAGAAACTTTTCCTGCGGAAATATGTAACAAACTGTGTGTACATCAATATTGATTTTTAGACAGTTTTAGATTTAGATAATTTAATTGTCTACATTTTTTTTTAATAATTATTATTTTATAGTCTTGGTAATTAATACCACCCCAGCACTAAAGTAAATGAGCAACATCATGCAGTATGATCCACACATTCTGAAGAATATTCAAGTTTAATCACATGAGCAAGAGAACATTATAGCTGTATATAAGCACAGCCATGATTCAGCTGTGGGGGAGAAGACAGGCTATACTGCAAATCAATAAACAATGAAAACAATCTGTGGACAATCTATATCTTCAGTAATTGATCTTTGATCAAATATTTGATCATATTTGATATGTTTTTGATCTGACGACAATGCATATTTTGTGGCCACATCAAGGTCTCCAGGCAAAAAAACCTAGGCAAACCTTGATAAACTTTTAACAGCAATTTTCCCCCTAAGGTAAAGTTGTTAAAAACAAGCCCTGACAGATGTTTTCTCTAACAGATGATGAATAATAGATGAATAGATGAATCAAATTACACACATCACTTACATCAGCAAGGAGCAAATTATTATTCTCTCAAATTTAAAACCATTTATTTATAATATTACATTTCAGTTCCTAACAAAAGGTAAGATTATTTTCACTTGCATTCTATTTATTTATGGATTCATTTATGGATCTTAGTCAATGATGTAATTGTAATGTAAAGGGCTTCAATATGTTGTTTACATATTTTGTATAAAAAGGCCAAACAAGTGTGAAGAAAAACAATATTAAATTTATTGTTTTCTTTCTTCTCTTGGAAGACACAGAATTAAGCAGAGTGCCATATTTGGGTGCAATTAAAGCGATACCAGAATCGCTGGTATACAGCTTCACAGATTCTTGTATTCAGACCTGTCTTCCTAGTATTTCATTCTAGAACTCTCCCTCCACACATACATTTATTCTACATTGATTTTCTGAGCTGAGTACTACATAAGACGGTGACAGGCTGACCATATGCCATCGGCCTCAGTGCACAGGGGAGAGTTCTGGGCGACTTTCCACCATCCTCATGACCACCGTTTCAGACAAATTCTTAGACCCTGGGAAAAATACTCCAGTGGACTGCCAAATATAACATACTGGCCAAATGATATCTGAAAGACAGAACAAAATGTCTCAACTAAACCGACCACTAGTCAAATGCGGGTATAGGGTTACACGTCTCCAGTGTTAGGGGTTCCATTATGCAAAGTCTTGATGTTGTTTTTGGGATAAATTAGAATATGTTTGTATGCTTTGTTGTTTAAAGTGTTCCTTTAGCTCAACTGGCAAAGGTTGTCGGTTCAATCCCAGGGAATACAAGTACTGACAAAACAAATGTAAACTTAAAAAGTTATTTTCAAAGTTATTTATTGAAAAGTCGCATTGGATAAAAGTGTCTGCCAAATGAATAAATGTAAATGTTTAAAAAACACATATTTACCTAATTGCTGCACCTCTATTCCCAGTCTGTCAAAACGCATTGTTGAGCTTCTGGTTCCATAAAACTCCTCTTTCCGAAATGCAAAATGGGCTTTGATTGGTTAACATTATCCTGGCATAACAACAACAACAGTACTTAACGACTTTCTTCATCTTCTCAACAAGCAACTCAACAAGGCCTTGTCCCCTTTCTTTGCATATTGGAAGCAATTATTTGGAAGCAATTATTTTTTATTTATCCTAAAAGAAGCATGTTGTAGTCGCAACAGGTTGTTCATTGGAGCTTTTAAAAAGTATTTCTGTTAAAGCTGTAACCCTTAACTTTTACCTCTCTGTCGCCATCTCAGTTTATAATCAGACCTGAAAGCTCAAATTATAAATCATTATTATAAATAATAACAGTTTTGAACAGTAACAGGAAACAGTTTTGAACATTGATTAAACACAGTATGCAGTTATTGAAAAGGTGTTTATATTTTCTTCACACTAAAGCACAAGGGCAATGTGTCTGATGTTAAAAATGAAACAAATAACTGAATCATTTTTCTTTTAGTTAACATTCAAATATGGATCCCACAGACCAGAATACAACATAATGGTTACATTAACAATTCTTTTGTCACCATAATATGCATAAAAATAAAACTGTGCAAAAAAGTTAATTTTCTCTCTCTGTTCCTAAACCTAATTTCAGAAACTCTAATTGGAATAAAATCTTTGTACTTTGTATTTGAAGGCAAAAGTTATCCCACAAACTTTTCTGCTCAAAACTTTGACATAATTATTTGAAAAACTTAATTTTTTGGAACACCCACATAAAAGCGCAACACCCTGAAACACTGACTATAAAATAAACAGCACAGGTGCAGTATATAAAAAATACATAAACTTACAGCGGGCTGCTTTATCTATTATTTCAAAGGGGGGACTAAAGCTGTTTCTATTATCCAAAAACAGATTACCTTTTAAGAAAGGGCAACCACTGACAGAAGGGTAACATGGGAAATAAAGCAATTTGGAGTTGCAGTGGAGATGTATTTAAACACACGGTGCAGGTCTTTTCAAAGAAATACAACATTTATTTCCATCCAATTTAAATAATAAGTGCTTAGGAATAAAAAAAGTTTTGAAATGGTTTGTAATGACTGAACATTTTAACCAGAGGACATTTAAGTATAACACTTCAGTGACTGCATTAGTGCAATTAGTTTGAAGTCTTGGATTTTATTAACATGCACACAGGTAGTTCATCATTTACAGTACATAAAACACACATTAATCCCAGTGGAATGCATTTAATTACTAAAAGCACAGTGATGAAGGTATGGAACAGCAAGTCTCACCTGATCACACCTATCAAATCACTTATAAGTCATTAGGAAGTTCAGTAGAAAGTACAATCAATGGTGATTTACAGCAGCCTTGAGATAAAAAACACAGGCAAATTATTGAAAAAACACTATATATACAATACACAATACAATATATCTCGCACAATCAGCTATTGGACAAAACGGCCTCAGACTATTGCCACTGAGTCATTCCAGAGCCGTTGAAAAAGAGAGTTGCAACACTTCCATAAACTTCCACTGGAAGAATGGAATGTGGAATTAACTTGTGTCATGGGGTGACCAATACAATGGACACCGTATCATCTCTGTTTAATGTGCAAAGACAACTGTAAGATGGTATTCATTGGTTAATTTTAATTTTAAAACGTTTGTTTCCTTGACCCAACCAGCTCAACATTAGCAAACGTTCTAGGCAGGATAATCTGTTTGTCCAACAAATAAAATAAATGGAATGTTGAATGGGAAATATAGTTATTACTTGTGCAATTCTGTTTGGTGTCAATAGTGGCACAGGAATTATTCACTTTATTTAAATAAATTAATTGTCATTGTATCCACTTGTGCCACATCTGTACAAATTAAGCCTATTGTAGAAAGCTCCTTATAATGACTGATGCAAAACCTGCAATTTTACTGTCTGTAGAGATTAAGAGAATTAAGAGGGTTGGTTTGGTTTAGGGTTAGCTGCATTTAGTTATGAAAATGAAATGTTACCATAATTACTTTAGTGAAAAAAAAAAAAAGGTGCAAAACAGCACAAAACTGTGCACACAAATAAACAATGCAATGGTGGTTACAATTAATTCTTAATAAATTTCCCCCACAGTATATATCTGTCCAAGACGGCCAAAAGAATTCCTAAGCTACAGCTGCCTGTCACACTGTTAATGATGTCATCCCTCCAGCCAATGTGCTCCTGACATATGGGCACGAGCTAAGGAGGGACAGAGATGTGAAAAATATCACTGTGTATCAGGCTTGATAATGCCTACGGTTTTCAAAAATGATATTTTAAAAAGTTTGCAAGAGTTATAGATCTTTGGTAACATTCAGAGTGTTGGGGGTGGAAAGCTTGAAA
>JAZGTK010000717.1:0-51446 GCA_036877625.1 Ambastaia sidthimunki
CCCAACTTCCTGTTTAAACACAGATTATGTCACAGAAACAAAAACACATTAATCTAACCATTTTATGGTATCTTTATATAATATCAATTGAAATGCAAAATATTCAGAAGATTTTGTTTGATTAACCCTGTAAAGGTCACTTTGTGATTTTTTTGTGTACAAATACAAAACTCGCAGTGTGTTGCAATGTAAAAAACATTCTTCTCACAACACTGAAAAATAATTTATGGCATATAAAATGATTTTCAGTTCTCTGAACATCTGTTTTTAAAGTTTATCTGTTCCATCACTGGAGCCTCCTTAATGCACAGCTACAATGTTGTATTGTATCTGTGTTATTGAGAACAGATGCAAGTTTCAAAATGTTGTCTGCCAAAATCTATTACACCTGTTTCTCCTTAGACAGTTTTATTCATTTCATTTTATTATTTGATTTATTTTTCGAATGTTCAGATCCTAACCAAATGCCCTCCCCTGATACCGCCCACCTGCCGGGTTGGCCACGATTCACAGGCGAGAACAAGCTCAAGCAGGACTCTGATACTGCAGGTGGACGCACTGTAACATTGGCCCTTGAGATGGGGATCTTCAGTGTATGAGGGGCCAAATACACACATATATAACATCCACATTCACGCTTACTTTAAAGATATTTACCAGATTCACACACAAACATATTTCCCATGATGCACCTGGAACCCCTGAAAGGCCAAATTCAAGCACATAAGGGTTGTGCCTTTTAATTGGCTGTACTGGTTATAACAACAAAGAGAAAACATGTTTTTTCTTGTGTGTTGAAACCACATCAACTCCAAGGCAAGTTTCAGCAGTCCTTTTTAATAGAGCAGAGTTCTGAACATCTGTGCTGGCCTTTATAAATAATTTTGACTAATTTACCTAATTTAAATCTTTAAACTTTGAGAATCTTTTACTGTAATACACCAATAAACAAAGCATGACAGGACAGGCATTTTTGTTAATTACTTAAATGATCTCTTAAACTATATAATCATGTTTTAAAGTGTATACAAGTAGCCGTACTTAGCAACCCTCTTTGGGGCGTGTGTAAATGCACTGCATGCTCCCTGAGCAGCCTGGATAAATGTATCTGAGACCAGTTTATTCACTTGCGTCTGCTCATGTCCTTTTTAATATTCCAAACTCAGCTATCTGTGCACAGATGAAAGACAGACTGTGGTCAGCCTCCTACAATCCAAGGCGTTTTACGCTTTGAAAGGGAATGTACATTTTGCTGACAAAGAAGTCCAGTTTTGCTGTAGTAGGAGTCTCTGAGCCCTTGATGATCAGGAAAACAAGTCTTTTATAGTCTGTTATTTTCTCCTTTGTTTCCCAGATATCACAGGGATTGTGAGTTAGTGGCATCCACAGGCTCTGACCACCATGTTGCGGTACTTTTTTAATATAACATTGGAACTGTCATCAAAGTACAACACAGAGATTCCGTGCAGCTGAGTTGGGGCGCAGCAGGGCTTTGGCACAGTTTCTGGGTTTATGAAATGGACCTAGAAAAAACAGGGGAAAACATATTTTTAAATGGATTAGATATTGAATACAATTGAAAATGGAATAGATATTACTACAGCAGATTATTACTACTTCTAAGCTATATATAACAATATATAAAAACCAATATATAAAAAAATAGAGTATCTTTGATGACTGATAACTAGGTACTGTACACTGATACTGTACACTGATACTGTACACTGATATGCCCTGGAAATGTCAATAGTTTGCAAAACCGTTTATATCAGACCCTTGTGTCATTTATTTAAAATATTTAGAAAAAAAGTTTTTTAAAAAGAAAATATTTATTTCAGATCAGTATGTTATATTCTTAGCTTCACTGAAATGGAAAGCTCACTCAGAAAACTACATTCTGTTATTATTTCCTGTCATGTTTTTCAAACAAAAGGTTTGTCGATTCTGTCTACACCCAAAAATGACTCACCAGTGTCTGTACGATAGCGTGATTGGTGGCATTCATATATGAGTTCAGGGGGAAAACACATTCCCCCTCACAGTAGTATGCTGCATAACCCTCTGGTGCAATGATCCAATCCTGAAAACACGAGCAAGATATTAAAAATTACAGCAGATCCAATGAAAGACGACACAGTAGGAAACACTAAAAGTCCATCACTGTACCTGCCATCCCAGGTCTCTGAAACTGACGTATAGTTCGTGCTTCTTGCAGCCCTGTTTGGGGTCTATGCTGGCGCCCTCTGCAGGGGACAAAGAGGCATATTAATATGTAACATGTTACAATCAATGTTAATAAACAGTTTATGTTAGGCAAGACCAACGTGCCAAATTATTTGGTGAGCACAAAGTTGTAATAATTCTTACCTGCAGCTTCAGAATTGGTCTTCAGGGCCACCTGGCTGGGTGCAGCTCCAGGCTTGGGGTTTTTAGAGCGGTTGTGACCCCTGTGTTTGTTTCCTGATGCTGAACGCACATTACGGAAGTGAACTCCTGATGCTTTCAAGAAAGCCACCATAAATGGCTGCTTGTTCCGAGGTCTGCTGCTGCCCACCAGCCCCACTCGTCTGGGGTTCAAACTTTCACCTACAGGGGCAACAGTGAGTCACATGATGATTTTATATAAAGATTCTGATATTGAGTTAAAATTAGGAACCTAAGCTTTTAGACACTGAAATAAGATTAAGAAATAAAATACTATTTGAATCATGTATATGGACTCTTTAATTTAAACTATGTTTCATCTTTAAAACCTTTATGAAAAATTCTGAGCTAAAGATCTAATCATGTCTTTGAAATGACCTTCAAGTAAATTTTGGTAAATGTGGGATGGTCTGCAGTTTTAATATTGTGTGTGAAGGTAATGACATTTTAAGCTTTTGGAGTAAGTTGGATATGCCTCGGACTTGCTAATACAGTTAGCAGAGTTAGCTGCCTGTTAGCTTGCAGTGAATTAGCTTTCATGTTTAAGCCCTTTATATTCAAAGTGTAATGAAACTCACCATGTACTGTCTCCAGGGAGAGCTGCAGTCCCAGGTTCTGTGTCGGGTTTATGAGCCAGTTGTTACTGGTGACTGTGAGGTCAAACACCAGCCATCCCTCTTCTGCTGCCCATACAACTCTAGAGTCCAGCAGGTACAGCTCCCTACACAGGGTCAGAACAGGTCACATATGAGTCATTTTTTGTCTGCTAGGCATTATATGTTCATTATATGTTTAGTGGATGTGCCAAACTTTAACACCTGGGTTTTGTACACATGACACCCTTACAACTGATGTATTTTATTTCATATTTATTCATAGTGATGATATGTCTAGAAGATAAACCACAGTGAGACACACTCTTGTGTAACGTAACAACGTGAAACGTAATACATCATTGCACAAACAAAGACATATAATTTATAAGCATCATGATGTCTTCATGAGACTTTTCTTTGTGAACAAATTGAGAATCTCTGCATAAATATGGCATCTTATGCCAGAACATGTTCTTCTTCTGTATAACACAATGACTTTTCTTCCATGAGGCAGCAGTTTGAGGTCTGGCTAAAAAAGCCCAGGAAAATCCCCCATTAAATGTGATGTCTCTTAAAAGAGATCGAATTGGCCTTCAGTAATGAAATCAGGGGGGATTTCTGGATGGCTCTCCTGAACAATGCCTCACAGGGTTTCAGCCCTGTTGGGCAATGAGAAACTCGAGCTGTGTTTACACCAGGTAGTTCTAAGAACTAAATTATAAGAACCAGAAAGCAGGCTCACATTTCTGAATTAAAAATGCAAATGGATGTTATATTTGTGAACGCTTGGCATGTAGAGTGAGATCCTGGCTGAATTCAGGGTGAGATTCTACAGTGCAAACATGTCAAAAAGCAGGAACTTTCGCTAATAGTTCTAAGAACTACGATAAAGTTCCTGCAGTGAGAAAACCCCTTAGATTTTATGTTCCTCCTGTCTGGTCGCCTTGCTGTCTGTGAGTACCATCAGGTCAAAGCATCTCTGCATGACAATGCAAGAGTTGCAGGAAGAATGATTCACAATGGGTGGTCTTCACTGGGAAGGTGAAGCACCGGGGGTATGCATGTAATTTAGACAAACAAGTAAGCATGTGTCACCTGGAGGACTTTATCAGGTGAAATCCACCTTGTAGACAGAACCAGAAACATTCCAAAAAGAGGTGTGATGGGTCACAACCCAACAGTGGCTCGCAGGTCTGAGCAGTGGGAAAAAAATGCACAGCAACCAACCACAAGGTCATACATAGAGAAAATCATGTCTTTTGTTATTGATCTAAAACTATTAAAAACTATAAAACTATTCATATCAAACCCTATGATGTTTTGTTTCAAATCCAGCTGTTGCTTGGTAGCTAAATTAGAAAGACGTCTACATTGGGAAGTTATTTATCAGACCCTTAAAAACCAAGGACAAAACTATGCTAAATATTTAAAACTACAAGCCAGAATACATAAAAAATGTTTTTCTGGCAGCAAAAATAAACATGGATGGTGCCAACAATTCATTTTGTGGTGAAAAAACTGTTACTATTTACTATTTGTTATATTTATTTCTATTAACATTGTAAGGATAATATTATATTATTATCCTATTACAATTATAAGGATATTTGATTTTCTATTTGTTTAATGAACAGTTTTGGTACTTTGTTGATGTCCAATGTAAAATTTGCTTCCTGGTGCTCACAGTTGAAAACACTGTGATAATGACTAAAGAGGGAGAGTGAGGTGGAGTAAGTCATGTCAGGTGGAGGAGCAGGGCGGTACTCCAGATGTCTGGGGCAGCATTTCCTTCCCTTGCCAAGAACTGTGTGTCTCAATAATTGACAGTAATGGCTTTGTAATGGGTGCCGCTCTCGTTGCCTGTTAGTGGCCATTCCATAAATCAGACTTTTCAGAAGACAGTGTGTTCATCCCTCCCACATTTAGGCTTAAAATTGTGGGTGGTGGCATATGTTTAATCTTAGACACTTCAACTGTTTTTATGACGCCTAGAGGCCCTTGACTACTAAAACCTGAGCAACTTGAACATATTGTACCAAAGTCGTTAATGAACTTTTACATGTTTACATAAATGCATCACCCAAATGCATTTAAATGTGATTTATGTCGATAGAAACGCAGAAATTACAAACATGCTCTGACACATATCATGTATCATTATCACATATCATTTTTTTTTACATATCAAAAAATGTAGGGCAGGGCTTCATTTTATTCATTGCGGATTTGATATGTTTATGAAAAGTTGCCATTAAATACCTGAATACTGGTAGTTGAATGGGAGGGATTAAATTTTAGAACGGTGACATTAGGCAAAAAGTTATTTTAGAGGCGAAGCAAGACATTGCATATTGCATTAAGGTTTTGACAGAACAAGACCAGGAATAAGAGCAGAAACTATGATGGCATGCAAGTTCATTTGTGACATACCTTTTGGGTTTCTGTTGGAGCACCTGGAACACGCTGACCCTGAATGTTTCATTTTCATAACGCTCATGTACAAAGTCCTTGTATATCCGGAATTCCGCAGCAGTCACCGTTTCTCCAGACGGGATTCGGGAGAGATCAAAACGAAACTCTCTGTGGTGCTGATGATACAGCCGCATGTCTTCATCTGGTTCCACTACAATAAAAAGAACAAGAAGAATCAGTTTATACACTTTTAACTTGAAATAACCAGAAATTTTACAGAAAATGGAAAATGAACAAAATCTATATAAACTTCCTATACTCCACTGTCCAGTCTAATTAGAGCAAATATACATATACTTCAATATATACATATAAAATAATTCTCTGAAGTTTGTCAGAATATAAACTACAGGCGTTTGTCTGATATGACTTCATAGTATTGCTGCCAGCCAATGAGCACACACATTTCAATCACAGCATACGTCAGTGTACCCAAACTTTATTCTGTCAGAAACACTCTGAGGTCACACTCAGCACTAGCGCTTGATTGCCTCACCCACATCACTGGGTCCAAAAAAGAAATGTTTGCTTCCATAAGCCAGTGATTGATCTGAGCCCTGGGGACCCCGATGACTGAAGCTGGGGAAGAAACCACAGGCCCTACACCCATCCAGCATAGACTTCAGTCCCACACATGTGCCAACCACAAGAAAAGGCCTGGCCCGGAAGCCAGCAGTGCCCCGAATACATATATCAGAATGGATATATAAGAGCATTCAGATGGTATATTGGTTTTTCAAACAGAGACGCTAAGCTTCCAACACAAACCTGAGTGACGTGTTAACTGTTGTAATTTAGTGTGATTTTAGATATGGAAGGGGGGATTTATTTTGCATCTATGGTTGTACAATTTGCCAAATAAAGCAATAATTGTGAAAATGTTTGTGATTTGAACTGTGATATGATGAACATGAAGTATCTTGCAATGGTGCTGCTGGTGTTTATATATTTACGTTCAAGGCACCCTGCTGCCAATAAAAAAAGTTCCTCCTTGTGAGTGTTCACATTTGAGTCCTCTTTCAAAATAACCAAACTAAGGCATTTTTAATTGACCCAGAGTGAAGCTGGTAAAAAAGAACCTAGTTCTTGTTACATTCACGCTGTGGTCCACCTCAGTTGTAATTGGGACTCATTCCATTTCTAATTCCAGTTATTTTAGTTTTTGGAACCCTGTCAACTTAAATATGCAATTATTGTAATACAATCTATAATAGTAGGTTTATTTTAAGGCATCTTTTTGTTGTAGGTTTGGCATCTGTATTAGCATTAATCCACAGCAAGAAAAGCTCAAATAAAGTCCCTCCACAAAGGCAGATTTATAATAATAATTTCATAATGAAGTCTTGGCCGACACTAACTTAACCCCCATACTGTTTCCACCCAGCCCTAAACCAGCTGAGCTTGTCCTCAGAATTTCCAGTCTGATGGTGGCATTGGCCGACCATTTCCTGGAGGTTTCCAACATACTGTTTTTACAACGCTAACCAATCCGATCACTCTGAGTACCACCCCTCCCCCGTCTCAAGGTTTTTAGTGCTATGTGTGACCTCCTGCAGGTATGCAGAGACCGCAGGAAATACTGCTCTTTTAATGCACATGCTGCATGAAACATCACATTCTAGACACCAGATATGCATTTGAATCTTTCCCGGCATCTTGCAAGTGTGTGATAAACGCACACTCAAAATATGCAAGTTATTTGTTTGACTACAATTAAACAGTGGAAAGAAAAACAGCTGTATTTTATAGAGGCAATAATTGCTTTTTTGGTGAGTATTTGGTGAGTTTATGTTAACCACCAGGATGCAAAGTTCAGGCTTTAGATATATATGTTGCCCCATATGTCATATTTCAACACTTCCTTCACGGTCTTAAAACAAGTATGTTTGCAACGCTCTTGGCATAACATTATTCTTTGTTATCTGTCACTGGTTGACACATTGCACTATGTTTCATCACATCCCGCATGTCCTAATGTCTTCATTCTAGGATAAATGCTAAACAACAGACATAAACAAATGTGGTTTTGAGAGGGATGAAAAACGAACTGAAGGAAATAATAAATATCCTAGTCAAGATGCTCAGCAGATGTCTTTCAAAATGTTCAAGGCCAGATTCAGAAAGGTCATGCAATCAATGCAATTTATACCTTCATCAACTTCTCTTTGTAAACATCTGGTTCTGACTGTGAAAACACCACTGGAGCATCAGTGTCTGTCAAACTTCCACGTGAAACACGCAAACATGGAAAATGGGAGTCAGGTCATTTCTGCCATGGGCTGCTCTATGAGGTCACAGCCAGACTGCTGGAAAATGTGTTTGTCTTGTATATTTTTGTAGTAGAATATGTGTTATGGTGTGGTTTGTTTCAGAGTACCCAAATGTCTTTGCAAATGAAACTTAGCAAAGGTTAATCAAGACCAAATTTAATGTTGGCTTGATGAAGGCTTGTTTAAAAGTTTAAAAGCTTGTTTAGTTTCAAAGTAAAAGTTTAAAGGTCATATACAGACAGACAAGTAGGCAGATTGGAGTAGATGGATGGATGGATGGATGGATGGATGGATAGACGGACAGACAGACAGACATACAGATAGATAGACAGACAGTGAATCAGATGTTCAGTGTGGTCTCAAAGTCAACGGTGAAAGGAAGTGACCCTGCCAGTTATCTGCCAGCCTCATCACCCCCTCCCACAGACACACACTCCAAACACATCATAAGTCAACTCTCTCATAAACACCCAGGAGGCAAGCCAACACATGAATTATTTCTGTTATTAAACATCTTTTCCATTAGAACTAAAGGTTTTATGCTGAGTGGGAAAGTTGAGTTGCTGCTACTCCAGAATATTGGAACACTGTCCACAGTTTGGTTTCCAAGGGAAACCTGAGAAAGACTGGATTTAATAAACACATAACATTCAAAGGGGCCCTGGCTGCTTTCTGGACTTTTCGTAAATACGGTTTTAAACACATTTGCATCATTAGTTTCACACAACCACATACAATTAAAGCTCCATCTCACCTCCATCTCTTTTGATCGTACACACCAAGTCATGATGTCATACACTGAACACATATTAAACATTTAAAAGGTCATCATTTCTTGAAAACAAGAGTGTTTAGATGATGTCTGTGACCCCTCCATCTATTGCCCTTAGCATGGTTAAGAAATGTACCTTTACTGGTCAAAAACAGATGTCTAAAGATATTTTCAAATCAGTAATATAAATAATGTATAATATTTTGATATCTACATATATTTTGGTATATAGAAATAGCTTTTGATAGAACATTTACAAAACACATGACTCACCACCAACTCCAATAAAACTTAAACTAAAGTAACTAATTACATAAAAACCATATCTTTGATAGTGGTGGATGCCTATGTGATTTTAATCATTGGTTTTAACTTACTATAGGAATTACAGGATTTTAATCGATGTGTTTAAATGATTGTGCATTTTTAAATGCTCACCCAAGTTGACAAAACTCATCACCATGTCCGCATCATTGAGAAAGCGGCTATCTTCCTGGGTCACCATCGCGGGTCCCGGGGTCGTGTAAACCGGTTCATAAGGAAATACATAACCGCTGCGCTGATCTCCATCCTGCAGGATGGCGTTGTACAGATCCAGCATGTACATGGGAGCTGCGGTTTGTCTTTCGTGGAGGAGCGGCCGGGGCCGGTGCGGTAGCCCGAGGATGGAGAGGATCTCCCGCTGCATCTCTCTGCGCTCCTGGCTCTTCAGTCGCCGCTGAATAAAGCTGGAGTGAATCTCATTGTCCAGAGTGAAGTTTGCCGTCATTGCATCTGCGATGATACTCCAGACACACGCCAGTATCAAAACACCAAACAGCTGTAATGTAGTCATTTTAATAACTGGTGTTAAGAGAAATACAAATCCACAGCTGGTTAAAACTTCCAGCGTCGCTTCTTTACTTGATTATAACATTGTGTTGATGTCAAATACACTGAATGGCTTCAATAATCCAGTGAAGAGAAGATCAAGTCCAGCATGTTTCAGATGTTCTCTGATGTTCTCCAGAGGCTGCGATTTACACGCTTTAAATAGCGCGCTGAAGCTGGTGGGTGGGGCGCACGAGCACATTGAGCTGTTCTCTGGTTGAATTCTTTGGAGGAGAACATACTAATTCTTTTTAATTCTTTTCTTTTTGGTGCTTTATTCCTAGTCACAATTTTAACGGGTGGGAAACACTGAAGAGTCAAACATTGCTCGGTTCAATAATGTTATAGTTCAACAGTCATGTTGGTAAAACTAACTGATAAATCAACAATAATTGCAAATGTTTCATAATATTAATAAATTGGTTACCTATTTAAACCTAGGTTGTGTGTTTAGCACAAATGTGACCATTGACATTAGAATATCGTGATTTAGAATTATCTGAGCCATGCAGAGCAATCCTCATAATAAATCAATAACAGACCTTTTGTGGTATTTGTATCATGGTTACTCATATTATACATTAAAAACTTTTTGTGTTACATCAACAAAACTAAATTGTGGTGAAATATGACCAATGTAATGGGCTAGTATCATGTTTGGAAATTTGAACTACATTAAATGGAGCCTCTACAAAAATGTACCATGTACCTTACATACAGTTACTTTTGTACCAATGTACCAAAGTATTTGCAAAAATACCAGTTTCTAAATAATATTACAATAAAACTATTATATCTTGGTATTAGCCACCACTGCCACAAAGTAAACAGTTCCATTCTAATATTATATAATATTGTCTTACAGTAAAAATAATACCACTATCTATTTTTAGTAACTACACCGTAATTTTTGTAAGGGGAATTTGTGTTCCTTAAAGTAACCACAACCTCTCCAACCTCTCCATTGTCTAGCTGAAACTTTCATGCTCAATTTAATAACCACATACAAGGAAACTTTCATGCTCAATTCCACAATGCCAGAATTGCACTTTA
The DNA here is from genome assembly GCA_036877625.1 of Ambastaia sidthimunki. Taxonomy (NCBI): domain Eukaryota; kingdom Metazoa; phylum Chordata; class Actinopteri; order Cypriniformes; family Botiidae; genus Ambastaia; species Ambastaia sidthimunki. The sequence goes on from JAZGTK010000717.1 coordinate 10,461, forward strand.
CTTTTAATGTTACAAATTGCAGCCCAAAAGCAGCCTGTTTTATCTGACTCTGTGAATTCAGCCTGCTTTTGCCTTCATGGTTCGCCATGTTGCACTGCTTGCCTAGCTTAATTTTGGACTGATTAGTTAACAAACTTTAGACAAGTCTTGACAAAACCCTGCTGCTTGTTGTGGAGCAATGGAGATTCTCAAAGACAATTCAATGACAGCCTAAGTATGTTGATCTAACATGTTGATGACCACCTGCTGTGGATAGAAACCATTTTCCCTGTGCCACTCTGATGGACACAGCCTGGAGACCCCAATCTGGCAGGCAGGACCACCCTCCTGCTGTGCTCCCAGTCTGCATACAGCAGCCAGTCTGAACTCAAAGGTCAAATAAGTCCCACACCCTAGTAGGTACTGCCCATACTAAGAGGCACCAGTGATCTCACTGGGAACTCTCTTTGTCTTACCATTTGTCTTTCCCAGACTTTCCTCCTCTGCAGACATCCACGATTGTGTCTTTGTGAAGATCATATCTTTCTCACAGACTTTCTCTCTTTGAAGTCGTCTCTCCACTTTTACGAGTTTATTAGTGTGCTTAAACTGGTAGGATCTGCTGTGTGTTTATCCAATGTAAGCTGACAGAAGATCATTACAATGCTCATTAGATTCATAATGAGAATAGTAAGACATCAACTTGCAACATTTACATCACCCATGACGTTGGACATGAAATTGTGTTGCATATTTGGTCTGTTATATATTTTCAGATCTTTAAAGTACAAATCAGTACGATTGTGAAGTGACTGCTTGCAAAAATATACATTTACTTATTTGGATGAATACTTTACATTACATTTAGATTTAGGCATTTAGCAGACGCATTTATCCAAACAACCTAAGTGTTCCTGTAGCTTAACTGGTAGAGCATTGTGTTAGCAGCGCAAAGGTTGTGGGTTCCATCCCAGGAAATACATGTACAGAATTACCTTGTGTACCTTAAAAGTTGATTTGGATAAAAGTGTCTGCCAAATGTGTAAATGTAATGAGTGAGAAAAACAATTTAGCGGTTCATCACGGAGGGGGAATAATAAAACAACATACCTTGCATAGTTATAATCTTGTCGTTTTAATGGTCTCTGTTTTTCTTGCTCTACCTATTAGAACCAGGCCATTCAAAAGCTCTCTCACCTAGTTTAGAAACACTTAAACAAGCCAGAAAACAGGCAACATTAGGTTAATCCCCCAAACCTATATAAACAAGCCACTCAAACCAATTGTCAAGTTGTTGATCTCTCAAACAATATCTTGCAACAAAACATGTCCCGGGGAATAATACAATACTCATACCAGCTCTTAAAACCTATTAGAAAGGGGGAAAAACACTATTCAAACCTGGACTTTGGATAATTGACATTATTCTGCCAAGTGAATAAATATAAAATAGAATATAAGAATATAAAAAACATACTTTTGACCAATTTTTTACTTTTTTTGTACACATTTTACAATCAAGCCATTTAACAAGACTGACAGCAACACTTCACACATTTACGGGAATGTTTTGTACGATGCATTTGGGGGATGGGGTCCTTTATAATATTAGCTGTTGATGGGAGATAATCCCACGACTGGTCATTTACGATTTAAGTGTCTTTGTACTTAGACAAAGAGACGGGAGCCGCCCTTGTGCGCTGACAACATTCAGCAATGCTATGATGACGAGTTACAAAACACATTTGCTAATGTAATCACACAAATAGTTGCGAATTGCGCTACTGAGAGAGTTCAGGTTTGTGCGTCTGTAAGTGATGAGCACGATCTTCCCTTATAGGGGCGATTACATTATTTTATCTTATTACATGAGGTAAAATGAAAAATTAGAATAAAACTTGCTATTACATTACATTACACAAGTTCTAAGTCCTGAATATGCAGTTTATATAAACAATATCATTTTAGGAGAATTTCTGGTAGTCAGTGTTTCGAGATCGTCATTGATCATAATTGTAAAGCTTTCATATATGCAGCAATGTGTAAAGACCCATTGGGTCATTTTGTACAAGCCTATACTGCCTCCTCGCGGAGAAAACAAAGTAAAACAAGCTAGAGCGAATTCAATTAATAATTTGTACAAGCATTATTTAAAACTTTAAAACAAATTTAAAAACAAATTTAAACTATGGGGCAGGTTATGTTCTAGATAAGAGATTTCGCACCAAAACTGGACCTGGAAAAATGTACGTGTTGCAATGACCGTTTCTTCTTAATTCGGTGTACATTGAATCGCAAATCCTTTAAATCTCCAAATTCCCCATGATTGTTTGTTTGTCACACTCGTATTTGTGGAACTAGCTTAAGTTTATAACGTTGATAAGCTGCTTCATGGTGCCAACCACGACTTATAGTTAAAATAAGTGAAAAACAACTATAAATTGCTCAATAAGCTCTACAACACCAGTTTAAAGTCAAACACTCTCACAGCGCATGCGCTGAGTGTATAAAAAGCGTGCGCGCGTGTTGATTCTTCCTATTTCTCCTGGTTTCTGACTTGGGTAAGATTGGTATTTGCTTAAGTTCTTTGCGTTTTTAAACGATTCTGTGTAATATCACATTATGCACTTCAAAAACTATTACTGTTTTTAAACGTATTACTTGAGATTGATTAAGATGTAATAAGTCGTGTTAGTGCACGCATGCTTTGGTCACGTTGCTTAAGGCGTGTACACGTGGGAAGCTCAAAATCTGCTATTTCATTGTAGTTTAAACTAAAATAATGCACGTTAATGGGCTCGTTTACTTGGCATGTTATTGTTAGTCTAGGCTTTTTTAAATCCCTAATATTTTATTTTTGTAGGGTGATGGATTCGGCTTTTTGGCGTGCTCAGATAACGGTGAGTAATTCATTCGACTTAAACTATGTATTTAAGTTGACATTTCTGGTAGCGTTGATGACTAAACTTTTTTCCCCAGCAGATCGACTCTGTTGACTACTTTTAAGAAAAATAAGCCAAGTGTTCTGAGCAACCAGAATGCAACTTTTTTTTATAAACTGGTTTTAAGTTTTCACGGTATTTGACCTCCCGTTTTTTTGTTCACCCTAGATCATGCTGTTACCAAATGGGTAACCGCAGATTCATCCGATCTGAAATCTTTTACAGTCAGATACCGGTAAGGATGGATGTTGTATTTTGAGTGCTTTTGTCTTCTGGCGCACATGATGACTTAAACTTTTTTCCCCAGCAGATCGACTCTGTTGACTTTCATCTTTAATTAAAGCCAAAATTTCTGACGCACCAGTGAAGTTTCTTTGCATTTAATATATAACGTTTCCTCTTCTTTAAACCACTTTCCGATTCCTTTAACAGGACATGTGATTCAAGATGTCTTTTGACATGGGATGGCGCTTCGTTACCGCCGATCTCCACGTGTACAGGTATTGTGCTTATGTAGGGATTTTCCTTCAGCAATTTCTGTAAACTGTCTCTAAGTTGTGTAAACATTATATAAATTATAGTATTTTCCTATTGTAGGAGTTTGTGTTCCTCCTGAAACCGTGGTGCAACTTCTGAATGGAGTAGCAAAGGAGCAAATAATGGCTTCCACTGTCCAAACCAGTGAAGAAGCTGAAAAGTGATACGACCTCAGAACTTTGATGCTGGCTGCTGCTACTAGCATTATCGTTTGTACTTTATCCTATGTTACTTTTCTGTAACTTACAATAAATTCAGTGAAGTAAAATCAAACTGACTTGTTATTTGTATATTAATGGGTGCACAACTCTTTGCCATGTGGCAGACAAGTAGAGGAGTACAAAAGTACTGTACACTGCTTTTGTGCTTTAGAATCTGTATTACAAATGCATCACAAAAGACTCGTTGCCTAAATTTGATGGGTTACAGTAATAAACTACTGTTCATATGTTAATCAGTCAAGATGTGCTACAAAAAGTAGTTTTTTTTTTTTAAATTACAGTTCACACCACCCACACAGAACCCTTAAATTACTAAATATTGCTTAAACTTTACTAATAGATATACTGTGAAATAACCATGTATAGATTTGTTGCTATTCAAACTCCTAGCAACTAGTTTAAAATGTATTTTAATTTGGATGCATTTTTGACGTAAAAAAAAATGTATTTTTTTGGAGTTCTTGGCATTATTCACAAAATACAAGCATATAAATTATACAATTTACATAAATCCTGTAATAAGACTACAACAAAACCTGAAAACACCCATGTTTTCATTTAACTAAGAAATCATTCCCCCATCACACTGCAAAAACTGGGTTTTTGTCATTTCTTGTTATCCCCAATTTAACAGACGTTATGATCCAAATAACCTGAGGAGAAACACAATGCATATTTTCAGGACAGTTTGCTTTTAAAACGGCACTGAGATATGATTTTTCCTTGCTGCAAACAACTAAAAGTTGATATTAAAAGTCAATACTCACAAGATCATGCAGAACATGATGAAAATATTCCAAAGGGCAATGAATATGCGAAAATACCGCAGACTGAGCAGAAACTCTCTGATGTTGTCACCTAAACACAAATTATCACGCATAACACAAATAGACCCACGTTTATTTATTTATTTTCTAACTGTAATTTAATCAAGGTCTGTTCTAATTATGGGCTTGGTACAGTAGCAGACAGCTTAGTGACCTGTGGCATACCTTAAGAAATCAGGAAAAACGGATAAAAAGAGAAGAGTTTTGGGATTCTTACGATTCATGTATCTCTCCACATACAAACAACCACTTCTGGTCATATTACCTGTGCTGGATAGCCGAGAATCATCTCCAAACCCCTGTGACTGCGTCTCTTTCCTCTTTCTGTGTACAAGCAGTAAAAAAGTGTACGGGGATTGAATATACATAATATATATACATAATAAACGTGTTTGTGTGGGTATACCTACAGTTTAAAGTTGAGCACAGCGCCCGCATTCATGAGCAGAGTCCTAAATACAAACATACACACAAGATGAATGACGTGGAGAGGAAAACACAAAATTAATACATCATCACAAGCATATATTACACAACTGAACATTAAATACCCCTCATATTTAACGCAAAACGTTAGTTTTGTCGAAAACAGCAAAACTTACCCAAAAATTAAAAGGTCTCCAATCATTTTGACTAATAGTTCCCCAGTGTTCTTCTTGTGTACGTGTTTTAATGCAGTAAAAGGCTTAAGTTCTTCAGCGCCATCTGGCGGCAGTAATACAACATGACGAACGCTGCTATTGAGTTTTTGCACTGGACTTCTTTAAGCAAGGGTTGGTAATAACATGCTACTTTGATTATTTCTTTATCTGGAACATATCACTACATATCACTACATTAAACATATCACTGTATAGGGTATGTTGTCACAATTGAACTTGCCTTTAAACAGCCTGTTATAGGGTTTATAACAAAGCTTAAACAGTACTGTATAATGCAATTATGAAACACAAACTAATAAATGGAACATCAAAAATGATAACATGTAAAAATGTGAATGATAACATGAAAAAAATTGAAATCATAGTTATGGCTAACAAATATTGCAATTAATACAATTACTAAATGTATAATATTTAAAACACATGGCAACTTGCCCCGCAGCTGAGTCTTTTTGAGTGTATGCTAGTGTAGCTTCATTTTATTAACTTGTTTTCCCAACAGCTATATCAAAAATAAGTAAATGCTGGAATTTTAGTTCAAAGGATACAATTCACAAAATATATGTCAAGAGGGTTAGATTTAGATGTTGAAACCCCTGCATAAGAAAACACTAACATCTACTCAAAACGTAGGTGAAATTGATTTTTTGCAAATTTAATGCGATGATAATAAAATCTTAATGGTGTGATTAAATAACTTATTATTAAATAATAATCGATCAGGCTCACATTTTGGTCGTCTTCCACTAAGTGGCGGTAGTGATACTGACTCTGAAGCGTCCGTGTGTCTTGTTTTAACCTCAATAGTGCGTCTCAGCCTGTACTCTATATTAATAGGCAGCTGTATATGAGCAGAGCCCTTTACTCGTGCAGACGGAGGGTCTCTTCATGTGGTAGGGTCAGCAGAACATCATGGAGGTCCTGGATGTCCTAAATCTGGGCGAAATTGCCCAGTACTTCTCGAAGATGGCGATGTTTCCAGTTTTTGATCTCGCTTATTATATAGTGTCAATACTCTACCTCAAATATGAACCAGGTAGGAGGAATTGTTGTTTAGCTGTCTGAATGAGATATCTATTAATACAGTGTAATACAGTCGAAACCTTCTTTGGGTCAAATTAAAAAAGAGGTACATGCATTATGATTTTTTGTTGTTGTTTATGGCATTACGCTTATCATACATTGGAAACTATAAAAACTAAAATACATTCCCTGTGAAGTAATACGAATTATTTATATTTTCAACAAGTGTTATGTAATTTTAGTTGCTCCAGGGATGGCTATCGATATTGTATTTGTAGTAGGAGGCAGAATAGTCGTGCAGATAACATTAATTATGCATTTTAGACATAATTTTCTCTTTATTTATGGAAAGAGTTTTCTAAGTCTTGAAGACCATCCTGGAAACACGATAGAGTCCGTGTGCATTTCGCTGCGAGTCTCACTGCAATAAATAGAAGCGCCCTAAATAGACCGCAGCAGCAGAAAGGACAAACGCGCAGTTGATGAAGACCAGTGTATTTGTTAGGCAAATTCATTTAGCTCAGGCCTTGCCCTGCACTTTCATTTAACTATTCATATTAGTAACATGCACGCGTCATATTTCATATTTCACACCAAAATACACTAAAAGGTTTGTAATTATTGTTATTCTCAATGACTCTCAATAGATTCTTGTTGCATTAGCTACTGTAATAAGAAATCGTTATATGAATCTAAATTAAATTCATATAAAACAAACTCTGACATTATTTTCTTTACACTTAAATACTTAACACTGTGTTTTAAATAAAATAAAAGAATAACAATATAGTTACTTTTTTTTACCAACTAACATTCCCAGAACGTTATGGGGACCAAAGTTGTTAGCTGAAAATAGTCTATATATTGGTTATATTCAGCACTGATGTGTAGTGAAGTTGTTGCAACTATTAATAGCGTCAACTCTGAGATCATTTTCAGAGGGAAATACCACGACACAGTTGTTATAACTGTTATTTGCTCTTTAAATGATATATAACATACTATTTACAACTTGTCACAAAGCAAATGTGGATGGTGAAGGAACGTGATATAAATATCCACCACTTTGTCTAAACATTGTCCAGTTGCTGGATAAAACTCGTCCTGTCAAATGTGTGCGTGCAGGCTGGAGGTTGTGGTGTAAATTGGGGCCTACAGTTGCAGTGGAGGAAAAGCTTTAGGGTTCTGTTTATTTTTAGTCCACATTTAGAGGATCGGTTTTCAGTCAGAATGCCTGTTGAGCACGTAATCGCCTGGACCACACCTGTTCTGTAAGATCGGTTCATCAATGGAGATTTGGAAGGGGTGACTTGGACCCCATCCTGTTATTTGTCTTCATAATATTTTAGAGGTGTCAGAAATCATGTTGAGATTAACATGAAAACATGAGATTGATGTTTGGTGTTGCCATTGTAATATACAGTGGGGTCCGAAAAGACAACAAATGTTTATATTTTGTATTTTCCCCAATACACCATATAATATTATATTTGTGAAATGAAATGTTGAATACTGAAAAATGTCACATTTTAACATGTCCACCTGTTGCTTTGTGCAAAAACAATGATTCATGTTATTTCATTTATATATATTCCAAAAACCATCTTGTGTGCTTCAATGAAAGCATGAATAAGTGACCTTTGCTTACAAGTTAACATGGTTAATGTTACTAATTTGTTAGTGACCTAGAAATGGTACTTCTTGGTACTTGCTATTACACTGCTAACTTCTGCTAAGAAGTTATTATGCTATTAGATTTAATAAGAAGGCAAAGAAGGGATGTTGAATCCCACAACCTGTTTTTCTAAAAGGATACAAGACACAACTGATATTGAAATTAATGGTAGGTTCATATTTCCTGATAACAACTGCTTAAAACTAATAACACACAGTCATCTGGTTATGCTGAGCCAGCTTGACCTTACAAAGAATTGACTTACAAACAAATCACACACACACACACACACACACACACACACACACACACACACGCATATACATATATTTATATATACTGTATATATGTGAATTCTAAATAGCGTGTACAAAATATGCTGGAATATGCCCTTGTGTATATGTGTAGTTCATGCAGTGATGTTTACAGTGTATATTACAGACCTATAGGTTTGAATATTTTATTAATGACATCTATTCCTGCAAAATAAAAGACTGATAACTTGTGCTATGTGATTAAGTAGATTGAGTGAATGTAAGGCAATAGTTCTGGTGAATAAAAAGCTTTTGAAGAGGGTTAAGCCCAGGGTCCCATTATAGTCTTAACGTGGCCCTGCCAATAGTTTTTCTAATTCTGTTCATCATATTTCTGTTGATCAGGCGCTGTGGAAGTGTCCCGGAGGAGTCCAGTGGCCTCCTGGCTCTGTGCTATGCTCTACTGCTTCGGTAGCTACATTCTAGCAGACATCATGCTGGGTGTGTCCCCAATAGACTATTTCCATAACAACAGTCACATTCTCCTGGCCTCAGCTGTCTGGTGAGAGTCTTTTGAATGGCTCAGTGTTTGTACAGTATATTTTACATACCACATGAGTTACCTTAAAGGTAATTTCAAGATCTTTATAAATACATGTTCCTTATGGTCCACAAATTGTGTTTTAGCATAGTTGACCTATTTGACAGTTAGGATAAACAGGGGTGGGCATATTAGTAATTTTACAATATATCACAGTAACAGTATATACGATAATATAACTGTTCTAAAATACTATTTTAAAATTGCACCGCTATCGTAACACTCTTGCAGTTGTTAGAACTATATGAAAACCTAAAAGATGAAATTGGTTTGAATGTCTCCTTGTTAATATTTTTTTATCATTCCTTTGCAGGTATCTGATTTTCTTCTGCCCTCTTAACCTGTTCTACAAATGTGTGGCGTTTCTGCCTGTGAAACTTGTGTTAGTGGCCATGAAAGAAGTTGTCCGGTCTCGTAAAATTGCTGCTGGAGTCCATCACGCTCACCATGCCTATCACCACGGATGGCTGATTATGGTTATCACTGGTTATGTCAAAGGCAAGTATCTCCAGAGGGGTTCACCCTTATGTAACACTTTCAGAAGACCCTTTAAAAAGTTGCTCAGGGGATATGTGATGCTCTGATGATTTTCTCATGCTCTATTAATACTCACAGGGTCGGGGGTCGCTCTCATGGCCAATTTCGAGCAGCTGTTGCGTGGAGTGTGGAAGCCAGAGACCAATGAAATTCTCAACATGTCATTGTAAGTGGGGAGGTCACTGCTGTATTAAGGTTGTTCTTCCACTCCTTGCATGTTTGTGATATTACCACTGTTTTGGGCTTAAAAGAACCCAAATGAGTGCTTAGAAATTAGCAATTTGTCATGATTTACACACCAATAGTTTTGTGTCCCGTGAAACACTAAGCAAGATGTTAGGCTGAAGGTCTGAGCTTCTGGTTTCCATACCTTGAGCGGTATATATATAGTACCTATACAACAACGTTTGTTTGCCTTTTCATTTATATGTATATATTTTATGTATAATTTTTCTTTATTCTCTCAATCACTCTGTTCTGTTGTCTTGCTCATCTAAACTAGAAGTAAAACAAGTATTATGGCATCATAACGTTTTTTTGGATCATTAGATCATTTTCTTGAATCAATTTTACCATGAATCTTAATGTACCATAGTAATGCCATGGTATTCTTTGAAGTAACTTGGAATACTGTGTAAAGACCATGGTAAATGAATATGGTACTCATACCGTTCTATTGTAATACAACAGCAGGGCTATTATACTCCCTTTTCATTTATTATATTCCCATCTCATTTATCTTTCTATACTCATCCATATCTCAGCTGCTTTACTCCATCCTCATCATTCTTTATACAGTTAACTCTTTCCAGAACTTACTTTCACTTTTACTACGTTTAAAATTTTAAGGCGTTACTATGGTGCAGTTATAGTAAACTACTAAAATTTAAAATGCGTTTTAAAATTGGCAGTAAAATACCATTCACTATTTTTGGACATTCTGTGTAACATTTGTGTATCATGGCAGAAAGAAAATTATACATGTTTGACATGAGGGAGAGTAAAAGAAGACCACTGAGTAAATTTGCAGAACAATTTCCTGTCAAAGTTGTGCTTTAATTCCTGAATTGATTTGTGTGTCTTTCATTAATTCTTTCAGCCCTACCAAGGCCAGTTTGTATGGAGCTATTCTCTTCACCTTACAAGAAGCTCACTGGCTCCCTGTGTCAAAGGGCACACTCATCTGCCTCTTCACACTCTTCATGGCCACATCCAAGGTAATACAGTTCTTTCTGACAAAGAGAAACAACATTATCAACGAATCCACACTTGACCATTTAGTTACACTTTGGTCATTGATATCCCATTATATATAAAGCTGTGGGATAATAGTCATTTCAGCATTGCAGTGCTTACAAGATGAGCACAATGTTGGTAATAATATTATTATGGAATTTTGATCTTGGTCTTTTATCTTTTCCATTTGCATACTGAATTGTTATTGGTCTTCCTTTGAAAGCACTGGGACTTCCTAACGAAAATGCAAATTTAGTCGGTGTTTATTTTAAGATCATGGTCATTGTTGCTCATTCTTAGGTTAGACGTTTGTTTAAATCCCAAAACTGCAAGTCTTTCTAGAATTCGAGGAAAAGCAGCCACTTAGCAACACCCTAGCAACCGACACACAAAACAACACATACAAATCTCCCATTTACTTATTGCACAGGTGTTTATGACGGCCCGACACTCACATGGATCGCCCTTTGCCCTCATCGAGTCCTGGCTGTGCCACCTGCTCTTCGGTTCTCCCCTCGGTGTTGAAGATGTCCACGATCACCATCACTCCGCACCTGCCGCCGCCCCTGTGCCCCTCTCTCCCGCCAAAACCAAGGAAGAACTGAGCGAAGGAACCCGCAAAAGAAAGTCAAAGAAAGCCGAGTAGAGCACCAACACCAAACCATCAACCCAGCCTGTGACATGACACAAGGGCTCAGCTCTGCTTGAGAAAAAAGGGAATTTGATGTTAAACCAATGCAAGTTTCTCTTTAAATGGTGCTTTTAATAAAAGGCATGCCACATAGGGACTCTGTATATAGCTTCTCAAAATTTGTGTCTTTATTTATTGTTCACAATGGTTTCCCATCATCGAAGCCCCATTTTCCCATTTGCTGGTGTACAGTTATGAACAGATGTATCATGAATAAATGAAAGGTGGTAAGAGGTAAATCTGCACCTGAGTGCTTCTTACATTGGATGGCATTAAAAGGAACAATAATAAATATATTTTCAAAAACAAATTATTTTTAGTCAGAAGCATGAGTAGTTGTTTCAGGCCATTTGTTTCTGCTACAGCACATCACATTTTATGTACTCATTGATAATGGAGAAAAATAAATTGAGAGAAAATCATCTGACATCTCTCAGTGTTAAATTGTCTCTGTGAGGTGGTCATGTCACTTGATGACTTTTGATTGGATGGTTATTTATTGGCCAATAGTGCAAGATTGTTTTAAAAAGATTGTTTCACAGAAAATGTAGAATTGGTCTTTCCTATTTCTATGTAAAGAAAACAAAGCAAATAATTTCTATTAAATCATTATTATGAAAATCAATCTGCCTTGTCAAGCTTATTTTCATTATGTTTTGGGGGAATAATAAATAACAGAAGTGAAAAGCAGTAATAAACAGCCATACTTTAGTTTTTATAAATAAATAAATAAATAAATAGCTAAATACGTTTTTGGGGAAAACAATGAACAATTTAAAAAATGATTTATGATTTATATATTTATATATGATTTAAAATGATTTATTTAAAAATGTTACAATTACATTTTTTTTTATTGTTTTGGCTTTGGATTTACCTTTATAAGACTGACACAAACATTAAGTGAGGATCCTTTTATTTATTCTTTGTCATTATCACAACAGAATGATCTTAAACTAACCTGTGAATCTGTAAAATGAAATAAACTTTTACTTAAAGCATGGAAACAGTTTTAAATGTCAGAACTGTTAAACAGCACATAATGTATAAAAATATGTATTGAATTTTAATTTAGGTACAGGACCTAAAATGCCTTTAGATGCGAAATCACCCAACGGTCAGGTAAGTCACATTATAAAACAGTTCACCATCAATACCAACAAATTTTTATTAATTTATTTTATACAAAATTTTGGGGTAATTTTTTTGTATCTCAAATAAATGATGGATTGAATAAAATACAGAGAGGTATGCATTATTATTATTCAATACAAATTGCATTATTGGAAAACAATTTAAAATAGATAATCTATTTATTTCTGACATTCATGGGGATTCAAAGTGTTTCTGCGTTTATTGTTTTCAAGATGTGCAGCTACCAGCCAATGAGACTGAAATGGTGGATTTCACTATTTCACCACCTTCTTACAAGTTTAACAGACAATATGTTAAAGCTTGTTCAAAGCATTTCTGTTGAATTAAACAATAGTGTAAAGATGGTGACTTGGACTGCAGTTTGTAATAATGAACAAAATGAGATTAGTTTGTGATTAGCAAAACAGAACTAGAGGGAATAGATTAAAGATAAGCAAAACTACATGAGCAGAGCAGAGAGTAATATCAAATAAACAACTTAGATGGAAAAAGAGACAAACAAACCTTGGTAATGTAGAAGAAGTAAACATTTCACACAGAAAAAAACAGTTACAACAGAGACCTTTATTTACAATTTCTCTCTGTGGAAGCTACAGCCTCAAACCTCACTTTCTACGCATTTCCAATCTATGGTAAACTCTTGATAATCTGAAAATACAGGATATGCATACTGATGTTCTACAGGTAATTCAACCCAAGCTGAACTGGAATATAAGCATCAATCAGAAGATGTCTGTTAAAGTTAAAGGTTAATTATACATTTCTTCCAGATGTTGGCCTTCCAGAGCATCTGTAACATCAGCCTGTGAAATAACAATGAGAAAGTTAATAATGTAAGTAACCAACTTTCAGAACCACAGATGTCCTGAATTTACCTGTTAGGTTGACATGGTCATGTTTGCAGTTTCAAACCCCACTAGTTCAACCAGTGAGGGAATTGTCTTTCTGTAGATTGTTCGCTAGACAGGAGAAAGCAAAAATGTTTTATCAGCCTACATAACCAGCGAGGTGATTAAAATGTTCTAGTAAAAATGACATATTTATTTGATAACAACCTCTGGGACTTTCAGTTTTAAGTCTAAGGTCTCTGGTGAGGAGACCACAACATTAACAGATGCCTGACGTTCTGGGTTCTTCTCGTGTTTCTGGTAGAAACCCAGAAGATAAGACATGCCAGGCACATATTCTTCAATCCTGAGGGAAAGAGATGTACAAACAAAAAGTTGAATAAAGTCCTGATGTTTACAATCTTGTAACTAGAAAACCTAACAAATTAACTATGCTTATGATGGCTGAAGTTCACCTTTGACTGATCACTGTAAACACAGAGGGCAGGGCTCCCCAGGTTATTTTGGTGTATATTGAAGGTTTGGCCTCTGGCTGGCACGCTGTGGACACCCTCATTGATACATCATATGTCTGACACTCAGCACCCCATCTGAGATGAGCCTGAATAACATAAAAAGGAAACTGGTAATGTGGAACTACTGAGTATGAACAAACATCAGGGTGTTCAAAAGACCTGCTCAATGGTCTCTGATATCTGCTGATATATAACTCAGTATATGCTGGTCTTTTTAGCACAGTACCCATTGGTTAATCATTACAAGTGAAAACTATTTCAGGGTTATGTTATGTTAATAACATATTCATGTTATAAACATTAATACCTTAGCTGATGAATGGCCCTTATCCAGATTTGCATTGGCACACATTTTCCAGTTTGCTTCTTCTCCAGCTTCAGAGACTATCATTTCAAGGTCGTCTCTCTGGGCTGTTGGAATGTAGAAGGCTACACCTTCATAGCCCAGTGGCTTCGCCGGCGGACTGAGAGCAAGTGCTTTAACTGTGACTACAGGATCCGGGGTGGCATCGAGAACCTACAGCAATGAGGAGAACGTATGTGTGTTTGACTGTTTATATATCCTGTTATAGTTATATAGTACAATTATTTAAATTAATTAATTAATTTGCACCTCAGATGCTGGGACTGAGCTGGACAGATTGTGTTCTCCACAGGTGAAGATAGACTCATCTCTTGTGTCCTACACAGAGGAGAGAGCATGCAGAACAAAACAAGCCCTCACAATAATTCATCTTATGGACTGATTCTGCCACAAGAGCTGCTGATAAAGAGTCATAGCTAAACACAGATGTGGTACCTTGAATATTCTTCGGTTGAGATCCATCAATTGACTGATTTGTGGAGGATGTTTGCTGCCTGTGGTGACCTGAATCTGCATCTTTTCTATCGGTTTAACTCCCTTTACTTCAGAAGCAAAGCAACAAGTCATTAATAGATATAAACAATATAAACCGTTTTGATTACAACAATAATTAAATCAGGTTAATGGTACTTGGTTCTAGTTGACATGAAAAACGTGTGTGTCCCAGGAAGTAGTACAGGGGATATTCTTGAAGATAATGGGTTCGTTTGGCTTCTGCTTCAAGGCAGATCGCAGTTCCATAAATCTTGGCTTCAGCGCATTGCCTGAATTTTACCTCAGAGTCCTCAGCCTGCCTCAAAAAACCCAGCTCTGTAGTTTCCAACATTGGTCAAACATATCCATTTTAAGTAATAGGTGGACTGTGGTACCTGTTCATCCCTAGTGGTAGGCAATATTCTTCTGGCCAGCGGCAGGTCCTGCTGCGAGGTCTCTGTCTGAGGCATCATGGGAGTTAATTTGGCTAAAGATGAATCCTCGATGTTCCTCAACACAGCATACACATCAGAACTGTTCAAAGAGGGGTGAGAGATTGTTAGAATGTTTAATGACATTTTTTCTTATTGCAGAAGTGTGATGAAAATCATGGAAAACATACCTGACTGAAATCAACTCTGTGGCAGTTTTGCTTGGAGTCAAATTCATTTCATACTTCCGTTCTTTTGCGTTTATTTTTAAGTCAAACGCCCATGGTAGGCCAATGACTGCCTTACTCTTCAGCTCAATACCGCACTGGAAGAGATCTGTGTTGATTCCATGGAAGACAAAATGATCTTTTGCCACTCTGTAAGCGGGAGGGAAGTTAACCTTTAGCAGGTAGAAACCACCATTCTACATGAACACAGGTTTAATTAATAAGGTTGTGACCATTTTGCATGTAATATCACATCTGCATGTGATTGAATTAAAATTGTACTACCCACTGTAGAAAGTAGGCAGCAAACTGACATCTTTAATTAAGAGATTGTCCACATATTTCTAGTGATAATGGTCAGATGATGATGAAATGATGGTGTGAAATGTAATAATTGTGCATGAATGCAAATGCTGTGAAATGCACTTTCTACATTTCAGGTGCTGTATCACACCGAAGTATCTGATGCATCCTACACAACCGGCCTTGAGCAAATTGCATTTAGGAATAACTTTGTGTGGACTCATTTGCGTAACCTGATTTGCACAGTTACTATAGTGAATAAAACAACACAGGCAATGTGTGAATTCTCCCAATGAATCACAGATAACAAAGTCTGCTTATTACCCAGCAAAGCCATCTGTCTGCAGGGAAATGTCTGAGCTTAGCAGCTCACCCAGATGTTCCTTTGGAGGAGGATTCATTTCAGCCTTAGCTGAAGACACAGAATATATCTTTATCTGGTATTAACAGAAGTCCACAGGAAAATTGAAAACAAACAGAATTATAAAGTGTATCACCTTTCATCGTAACAACATTTACAATGGGAAAATATTTGCTGATTTCGACTGGGAGACCCAGACAAGTTGGCTGTACAAATCGAGCTTCATAGACAAGGTGTGCCTTAGTCCAGTGCCAGGAAGTTCCTTTCTGAAGATTCTCAATCTTCTGCCAAACTGAGCTTTCCTTTCCTGCAGAAGGACTAATTGACTGAGAAGTGGAAAAATAAACAAATCTTCAGAAATAACAGAACTTGTAAGATAAAGGACGCTGTGTATGTTGTTTAAAGGGCAGATGTTGAATTACCTTTACTATTCCCTGAATGAAATCTCCACTAAAATCCATCCAAAAGGCTTCTTGTCCAAACACACGTGCATACAATGATAGTAAAGGCTTGTCCTTTGGGAGGTTCTGCCAGTCAGAGAGCTTTTAAAATATAATTTGGAAATATAACAATTAGATCATGAAACGTCATGCATTTCATTTATTCTAAGAATAAATACTCACAATTTTCATTATGGCTGCAAAATCAGTGACTCCAAAATCTTTTTCAAGTTGAGGGAGTTTTCCTGCAAGGAGCTCTTTGATTCCTTCTGCACGGACACCCAACTAAAAACATGTATATTCTTTACACTCATTGTTAATGATACATTTTGGAACAGAGCCTTTAACCTTTTATTAATTCAAGAAAAGGATTACCTCAAGATATTGCAATATTCTCCCAATTAAATGTATTTTTCCCTTTAACATAAGTTTTGTGGGAATAAGACTTATTCCATTTTGCAGCATATAAACGTCAGTGGATGTCCCAAACAAAAAGTCATCTAAAGAGTTAAGAAACAACATTAGACCATTTACAGCACTACCAAAAAGTGCCAAAAAAAACAAAGCTGGTGCTGTGCTTAATAAATATCAGTGAAAACTTTAAAATCCCATGATGCAACAGAATTTACATAAACCCACCGTGGAACCAGTCCAAGTGCACACTCTTGCTGTAGCGATAACTCAAGTGACCAAGCTTCCTTGAAAGAATCTTCACGGCAATATTACAGGCTGTAGATCTTTGTACAAGAATGAAAGAGAAATGAGGACATTTCTCAACAAGCATCTTTGGGAGAGGAAAACAGTACACAATCAAAAAAACTTACAGATGTTGATTATCAGGTGTGCGGGACTTGGCAATGCCTCTGAGCAAAGAGTAGGTGAAGCTGGCCACCTGAAGGTCATTCTCCTCCAGGAGGACTTCACTTACTACTGAGATCAGAGCAATGGATGGCTTGGTTTCTAGAAGAACCATGCAGGCCAGCATACGGATTTCAGCAGGAAGTGTCTTCTGCACAAAGAGGCTGAGGACAATATCTTGTACCTACACACATACACACCACAAAAGGCAGAGAGATGGTCTGTAAACCTGCCCATCTGTTCATGGTGGCCTATGCTAATAAGTGCTAGAGAAGGTTTTTTTGCTTCACCATTTAGATTGCTACTGATTTGTGCTCCAAACCATTAACCCTGGCTTTAAAATCTGACTGGTTGTTAGGAATGTAGTTTCAGAAGCAACATTTTAAAAAAGATGGAGACAATATTATGGGTGAAATACTTACACTGTGAGGGTCCCTACTTGCAAGCAATTGGAAGGCTTGGATGGCAGCACCTTGTACTCTGGTTGGAAGTTTTTCAGCTCCAGCTGAGTAGCCTGGAATAAACTTCAGAAGAGTCTTGATGCTGGAGGGGTGAGCTGCATTTCTCAAAGCCTTAAGAGCAAGAACCATGTCCTCCTCAGAGTTTCTACTCAGCCCACCAGCAGCCATATCCAGCAATGGCTGGACAACATCATTTACAAAATATGGAAGAAGGAAAATATGAAATAAATAAGTTCTACCTGACAACAACATAATATATTGTGTGATATTTGTGTAAATCATCTGGCAGACAGAAGCAAAGGACCAGAGTTACCTGTACCACTGTAATAGGACAAGGATCAGTATATACACAGTATCTGTATAGTAGAGAACCGTATGCTAAAACTACAGTGTGCCACAGGAGAGGGTGGGATTTACTGAAGGGAATTGTCAGGAACTCCTGGAAAGCACAACAGAACATTAGAAGACCAATGCAAATGAAACACTTGACTTAGTGACTTAGGATTAACTATGTCATTGACTTACCTGAGCTAATGCCACTGACACAGGTTCAGCAGACAAGTGGTTTAACGCTACTATCAGAGCCTGTCCCGCCTCATTCACGGTAATGTCTCCTGCTTTGAATCTGGCCTCAAGGAATTTAAGGATCCTCTCATCTGTTACCTCCACAACTAGGTCCAGGAACCACCTCCTGAGGACCAAAATAAGGAGTCAGCAGGAGAAGATAACCTTGGATTGAATCCTACCTGGAGAAAGTACCTGTGCTCATCATTTCCAGCAAGCTGCTTCCACAACTGTTCCAAATTGTCAAATGTTGCCACCCGCAGCAACTGAATTAAATCCAGAACTGCTGTGCTGGTTGCACCATCCACATGATATATGTTAGCTTGTGCCAGACGCTTGATCAAATCTACAATCTTTGGAGTACAGAATGGATTACATACTGTTCATGAGACACAGTGTAGCACTTATATTAATACATCTACTCATTTGTATATGTTAATATATTTATGTGTGTATAATCATTGAGATTTGCCTTTGGCACTGGATCATTCAGGTTGATCATCAGAATAGGAATTGGTTTAAGATCCTTCTCGGTCTTGTACATCAGGTTGCCCCTGCTTTGCACTTGCCCCGTCACTATTTTATCAGTTGTGTCTGACACTTTGAGAAGTTCAATGTCGCGTCTGCAGGAGAAACACAGCCTTGTTATTCACAATCACCAATGTTACAAATACCTGTTTATGACTGTGTTTGTAGTACTTACAATGCCAACATTCTGGAGTTTCCTCCCTTCACATTAAATGGAGAGAAGTACTGACGTTCCTGTGCAAACGCCTTAGTGATCAGACCACCTTCTACAGTGGACTTCATAGTGTAGATGTATTTCACAGTGGAAACAACACTGTCACCCCTCTGTAGGTCCAAAATGTGCTAAGTCAAGTTCAAGGCTAAGTTCACAGTTCAAGGAATGCAATTGGAAGGTCATAGTTATGAACACACACCTGTTTGCTGAGTTTGTCTTCAGGTGCGAGAGCCATGCCTCTGTACAAAGCTGCTGGTTGCTGACAGGTGGTGATGTCAACCATCTGGGTCAACATCAGCTCTTTGGCATTGGGGTCTTCTTCAACAGTGTAACTGCTCTGGCATACGCCATGAATTCCCAACTAAAGACATATAAAATGGTATTATATTTTTCATACCCCTAAAAAGGCATGCTTCTATGATATCTAGTTCAAAAATTAGGCCAATGCCGTACCTCCACAAGTTCATAAAAACTTTGGGTGGTTTTGACTGTGACTTGTAAAAACCCAAGGATCCCTCTGACAATATTTACTACTGTGTTTGAGACACCAGGCACTGTGCGGATATCAGTCACTTGTCCTTTTAAGAATTCAAAGACGATTGGTTGGCTAAACTCAGCAGACAGACGCTTGGTGAGCTTTTGTGAAGGGCTGAAGACACTTTTGCCAGGGATGCCATTAAAGTCTTCAAAATTTACGTTTGATATCTGCAAAGGAAAATCACTTTTTACAATTATTTTCAAGGTGCTGAGTCATTAAATAAATTATCAAGTTTGTTGATAATTTCAGAATAGATTGAAAGTACTAAAAATGACAACATTCAAGTAATGGTGTAGTACCTGAAGGACAAAGGTTTGTGGAGATTCACCAATGATTTTGAAAGTGCATCTCATTTTCAAGGCAGACTCAACCAGATCTGGCAGCTCCCGTCCCACTCGTATCACTCCTTCATATTTATACTCATATGTCTTTTTAGAGTTCAGGAAAGGCTCTACAATGATAGGCATTAGGAATTAGAAGGGAGGGAAAAAACATAATATAGCATAAACATAGTTCTTCAGAAAAAGCAACAAACAGATGCAACAGCATAGTAATATTAATATAATGACGTCACAGGTGTGTGTTTATAGGATAATTTACAACGGCATTAAATGAGCCTCAACCATGCATAATCAAAAACAAATCTGTCCTTTTATACTAGTAAATACACATCTAAATCCTAATGGACCTTATTCAGAGTAGACAAACAATCAACAGTAGTAGTTTTGTATCTTGGCATGGGTCAGACCATGAAACATTAAAAAATCTTCATCAAAATACTCTGGAAAAGACTAGTTGTGAAAATCAGACGTGACCTTTAGCTTTAGCCAGTCCAACTGACTTTATTTCTATCCTTAACAACATTGTTTAATTAATGTGATATTAAATATGATGTCTACTTTCACTAAGGTCCATTGACATCTTTGTGTGATAGTAGTTGTGACAAATTAGAGTAAACTTTAAAACTAGGAGTGAATTTTTGTGGCTTTATGGATGCTGTGTGGTGTTTACATACCGTAATTAGCATTCTCACTGGCTAATGGAAAGAAAAAGAGAAACATCACAATTCTTATTAGGTATAAACCATCATTAATGTAACTAGCTTAACGGGTAGAACATGGCACTTGCAATGCAGAGGTTGTGGTAAAATGTACAATCTGAATGCATTGTAAGGTGCTTGGATGAGTTTTTGCCAAATGGATATATATGTCATTGGAGTAGCTGTTCTGTGCTGTTTGTTGTATGTACTCACCAGCCAAAGCAACCAGCAGACAAAGATACAGCTGCCACATGGTGAAGTCCAGTGGTGAGATCAACAACTTGGACATCATCTTTTATAGCAGGGAGCGATGTTACCCTCCTACAACCTTATCTCATTTAGTTAGTTTGTTAAAGTGACCTTGTGGCATGGCACCATATTTGTCCCACAGTATTTTCTAAAATACTGTAATTTTAAATGTACTTCTTAATATATTTACTCCTGTTCAATTTTGGACTCCATGATACAAACTACAACATTATATAATTAATTACAGTAGAAATAACAATGTGCAATTAAATGATCTTCTAGGATTATATAAAAGTACATATTGATTTTAACTATTGGCTGTTTAAGTGAGTACAGTGGTGTGTGTTGCAGAATCTTTGTAAGTAAACAGAAGAAAAGGACAAAGGTGTGAGACAGGCCAATGTGATCCCAGACAGTGTCAGCAAGACCTGTGTGAAGAGCAAGCGACCCACTAAACAAACAACAAAATCAATCTGACAGCAGCATCTGATCTTCAGTCCCCAAATTATGTACAAATAAACATGTCACTGATTTGAGATCATTTTTTCTGTTTCTGAAACAATTGAATGTAACTCAATGCACCTTTTACATGATCCTCTTTGACCTGCCATTAAATGTTACTGCCTCAATAAATCAAATGATACTTTAGTATCAGTACTTTTCAAAAGTATTTTTTTTTCTCTGGAAATCAATTATTACATTTAAAAATGTAATTCAATTGTACTTTTCTTGTATTCAAAACAGCCAATTTATCATCTTTAAAAAAGTTCGGAAATACTGCTTTGGCCAATTTTGTGTACTTTGTTATGTTATGAGTAAGACTCGAGCACCCAAAATAACTCATCAACCTAAAATCATTAAAACAATGTATTCAAGAACAAACAATTGTCAGAAATGTTTAATTAGTATTTAATTAACACTGTACATATAAAATCACTTTACAGTAAGAAAAAATGTTTAGCTGCTTAATGTGAAATCTTTAGCTACTGACTGTAATTAGTGCTAGTCATAGAAACTTTCAGATCATGGCATGCAGTAACATTTGTTAATACATTTCTCTCAAAAAATAAATATATTGGAATTTTTACACTTTAACACTAGATGTTAACACATCGCATTTGGATGCAGTTATAGTGTTGTGGTTAGTGGCTCTTTTTGAAAAGTTCATCGGAAACATTCGAAACAACACGGAACATTCTTGAATAATCTGTAGTACTCCTCTTGGATCTGATGATAAAATGGAAATGTGCAATTTAGGAGACAATCATTTTGAAGAACACTAAATATATTACATTATATTATAATATAACATATATAATGCATTAAAATATAGGAGCCTTACCCTCCTGGATAGAACACAAAGGAATATAAAAATAAACATCCCCTGGAAGGCATTAGCAAATGTAAAGACATATGCAGTGAGGGTGGTCTCATATAGAATGTGTACAACACCAAACGTCCAGGTGACTCCCAAAACAAAGAGGAGAGCGATGGCTCCTCTCGCACAGGACCTGAGGAACATCAGAGATCATCAGATATTCTGAAGAATTACTAAATATCAGTGCTGTATTATTATTTATTTTAATGCATAAGTGATTCAGATCATAGGTTGATTTGTAAAAATATTATCAAATAATTTCTTTACCTGATATTTTCATAGTGGCTTATTTCAGGTTTCTTCACTGATGTGTGACGATAAACCTTATACATAATCACAGCAAATGCCAACAAGTTTACCTGGAAATGAGAAAATTTTAGTTTATTATTTAATAGTACTTTATTTGTGAGAATTAAGTACAAGTAGCAGTAACAGGCTAAAAGGTGCATTGAATATGTATTAGTTTAAGTGAGTGTTGCAAATAAGTGTACATGAGTACTGTATAATAATGTACTGAAATACTGTACAGTATAATAACTGTACTGAATAATGAAGCTCTGTGGATGTTACAGTAGCATTACTTAATGTTATTATTATATGAGAGCAAATACTCACCAGAATGATCAGACAGGCCGGTCCAATAAAACTCCAGATGAAGTTATTTTCAGTGCTTAGCCAACACCTTAACCAGAATAGGAAAATTATCATTAAACCTATTCCAAAAATACACAAGAAATGAACTGCTATGGAAACTGCCATCATGATAAGGTGTTATGAGTGGTTGTCAGGGTGTTGCTAAGGTTCCCTGAGTGGTTCTTAACATGCTGCTGTGGGTGCTAGACTATTCTGGGTGGTTGCTAAAGCTTCACCAGGCAGTTTCACAGGTGGTTTGGAGATGGATTTCTAATATTCAAAATAAATATCCCAAAAGCCCACTCCTAAATCTCTAATATGTTCTGATCAGGTTTAGATTATTTATTCACTGAGATATTTTTATCAGATTAATCATCCACAAGACGTGAATTGTTAAACAGATTGCTTGTAAAACTAATGACCCACCACCCCTTAACAAACTGCATGAATATTCAATTTTATAGCACAAATGACAGTGACAAGTTATATGCAAAAATAACATATATTTACTTAGTCTTATACTGAAAATCTCTAACACTAATATAAGCAATTGTAAATAGCAAACAACACCAATTACCCCTAAAATTCACCTTTGAACATTTCGTACAATGCCAATAACTTACACAGTTTTGGTGCCATAATATTTAGAGCCGAGTGTGGCAGATATTGCAACCACCACAGCAGGGCTGCCGTAGCCGAACATGTAGAAGTTGCGATGGAGGAAGCCTTTGTTGTAGATGACGCCAACAACAATGAGATACAAATGAATCCCCTCGATGCACATCCACGCAAACGCAGCCAAGAAGAAATAATGCAGCAGACCAGCGATGAGAGAACAGAACCACTGAAACACACACAGTTAAGATGAATACATTTAATAAAACATTACAATGTTAGTAATAAAGCGTAAGGGAGGAGTATGAACCCTGTGTGCAATCTTATTGATCCCGATGAGGAAGATGAACTGGGCCATGAAGAGGCTGCAGCACAGGTTCTTGTGGATGGTGGTTCTGGTGTTCTGGATGTCTCGGAAGAACCAGAAGGTGAAGATGCACATGGACAGACAGATGATGGAGATCACCATTCCCAGCTGAGTGATCCTCGTCAGAACATTATAGTGAGCCAACAGCTGCATGAAACAGAACAAACAGACATTCATTAAACAACATCTGCCTTGCTAACTGTACCGTGTTTACATAAGCAGAGGCAACTTGTGATTTATACTACAACTTAATTTGTTTAAATACTATTAAGAAATGTTTAAACTGACTATTTCCCACATTTTGTCCAAATGCGTTATGGACCGCTGTAGTTTGAAAGTCGGCCAGTAGGTGGCAGCACAAGTGATAGTGAACAGCATTGACTTACATTGGCTCGAGCAGAAGACATGAGAATAGCGAAGTGTGTCAGGTGATTACAGGAACAGGAAGTGTGAGTGGCGTTAACATGAGTACGTTTACACCCGTCCAAACTCCAGTGTCCCGACATGCTCTGGGAATATTCCCAAAATGCACATTTTGTCTCATCACGGGCAGCGTCTATCCCCTGAACAAAAAAAATGAAACTGTCAGTAATTGATTGAAGTGTGTGAAAGTGATTATGGGTAATTATAAACTGTACCTCTGTGTGTTTGAGAGTGAAGGTCACATTGTTCAGCGGGAATGTCTTGGTGTTACTGATGGCTGCTGCTATTACAGCTGAATTCACTGTAATTTCACCAGCTGCGGCGTATCGAGAGTAATCGGTCACGCCGGGGTCATCGGTGGGCTTCAGAAGATCCCCGATACTGTTGTACACTAGAAAAACAATGGAGGTGCTTCCTATAATAAAGACAGAAGAGGAACAGAAATACTAAAGTCATATAATCGATCTGACTTGCAGAGTAAAAAAAAAAAAAAACTAGAAAACTTTTTACAAACCATTATTGTTTTTGTCTTCTGTGTATTTAGATGAAAGTGAAATAGAGTTTCCTTGTATAGTGGCTGAAACTGGCTGCTTGGGTGCTTGATGCGGTTCAAACGTATATAGTTTCACTTCTAAAAATAATGAAACAGTAAGTAAAGCATCTTTTTCAGCAGTTATAAGTCAAGCTCAACTACTAAAAACTGTGAGTCAGTAGTAAATCACATTTTTACAGTGTATCTGATCAGTGTTTCTGTTATGAAGGTGGGTTATATGTGACCTGAAGCCTCTGAGGTCTCACCTACATCCCCGGCGTCCACCTGCATCTGTGCAGTATGTGTGTATCCTGCAGACAGGGTCAGCGTCTGCTTCTCTGCTGTGTGAAGGAGTGTGGTGAGATAATGCTTCCTCAGATCCTGACTGATCTTCTCCCACTCCACCTTCTCATCTCTCTCAACCAAATTATTCACACTGAAAACCAAATTCTGCCATACAAACATGCATTGATTCAGTAAAGGACATATAATGACTGTTAGATATGTCAGTATATTACATTCTTATTAATTGGGTGAATACATTTTAACAGTTATATTAAAAACATAATATTAGTCATGTTTAAAATAGCTACTTGTGTGTTTAACGACAGAGGTTGGAATGACAGGATAACAGAATTTTTAATTTTTGGATGAACTTTTGGATCACTTTTTCATTTTATAACTCAAAAAAATGTAGTTCAAAACATTTTTCAAACAAATAAATGCTTAAAAATCCTGCTAAATGCTTAAACTCCAGAGGGTCGCTGATTCTCAATGCTGGCAGGTAACAACTAAGGTGCCCTTAAGCACGGCACCTTACCCCAATTGCTCCCCGGGTGCCGCCAACTGCTCCGGTTGTGTGTGTTCACGATTTGCAGTGTGTGTTTATAACTCACTACCCCAGTGTGTGGGCACTAACTGGATGGGTTAAATCAGAGGACAAATTCTGAGTATGGGTCACCATACTTGGGCAGCATGTCACTTCACACTTCAACAGTTGTCAGTTTCTCATATGCCTTTCCAACCCCCTGCCCTAAATCCCCATTACTGTTCCTTTAAAACATTAAGAAAAGAGAATTCTGTTTTTTGTCAGTCAAATGTAACTAACTATACACTACAAATATTGCCTTCCATCTCATCATTTATTCTTTTGTGTTTTATGAAATTACCTCATACAGATTTAGAACGTGAGGGTGAGGGAATAATTGCATAATTTTCTGGTTTGGGAGATTTATTCCCCTACTGTACAAAACACAGCAGTTAGATTTTTCAGGCTCATTAAAACTGACAGCTATGTTTCATCATGTCCTAATTGCAGAATGACACATAAATTACCGTGATGGTCTCATTCACGTGCTCCTCTGGATGTTCTCGCTCATCTCCAGTGCTCAGGTCAGGGCTGGCCATTGCCTTAATGTATGATATGAGCAGAACCGGAGAGAGGTCAGCTGTTGTTTGATGTCTTATCTCCTTCAGGCGTTCCGGAGTTGACAGATTAATCATCTACAGGCCGGAGAGAGAAACAGAGCTTTAATATTCCTCATAGAGAGCATTAATGACAGCTCTTGAAATATTATCCACCGCTGCTAAAAATAATAGCCCAGGTTAAACAAGCCTCAGGTGTTTGCTGGTTTTAGCTGGTTTAAGATGGTTTAGCTATGATGGTTTAGATGGGGTAGCAAAGTTTGGCAAAGCTGGTGTCAAAGTTTAGGCGATACTGGAAGACTAGCAAAGCAGCTTAGACCGTTTTAAACTGTTTTCTCACCAATGATGACAGGGAACATAGAATAACAAAACAAATACAATAATATGCGTTTGTCATATGTGCCATTAATCTACAGCCTATGTTTCATTATGGTCTATCGACACATTCATACAAAATATTTAGCATAATAATTGTGATTTTTGTAAGTTACAATGTCAATGAAAAGCCAAACTATTTTCTAACCAGGTCCCAGCAAACAAAAGAAATAAGGCCCTCAAGTGAGATGTTTAGAGATGAGCTGCACACCTGCATCTACACCACCTGATGGCGCCATTCTCTTGCAATCAAATGAAAGCGGTGAATAGATGAGATTTAAAAAGTTGCTGTGTATTAATCACTAAATTCACTTTAATTTACGTTTTATGTAAAACAGATAAATATATTTAATAATATATTTAAATAATTAATATGCATTAAAATTATATAATTTCTATATATTTATGTTTGATATATTTTATTTTCATTTCTATTTTTTAATTTCTGATGAATTTTATTACATAGATGACACTATATATGTGTGTTCCTGCATGTCCTCTCTCACACCATTCCTGAAACATTGATAGAACACTTCCTGTAACATTCTGTCCATCCTGACAGTAACACGACAGAATCCTCATGACTGAAGCCCAGGGCAGCTGTTTCCTGGCCAGAGCTGTTCTCAGCAAGGTGAGAGAAAAAACATCTGAGAGGTACGTGACTCAGCTTGAGCTATGAGATTTCCAGTTATCACCAGTCTACTGCTATTGGCTGGCTATTTTTGTACTGGCCATAAACACATTCTGTGAAGTCTGTATGAGAGGAAACTGGGACATACATACACCTGGCACACTAACCCTTACAGAAAAGCCACATGAAATTCATGTTTTTATGTGATCACGTATGGACAAGATAAATCCCTCATGTGAAATGTGTATTTGGAACAGTTTCATATGAAACCCATGTCAATTCCCATGTAAAAAAAAACAATGGAATCACATATGAAACCCATGTCATCACATGTGATCACATGTTTTTCGCACATGTGATTTTTGTGGCTTTCTGTAAGAGTAAGACACGTTCAACTGTATAATGAAGGCCAGTTTGAACCAAAACATTCAGGACAAGCGTATTTTGTCATGTCAGGCAAATATATTAAAATATATATTTCAAATCAAACATATTTTCAACTTTGTAATTTTATGCAATTTATTGCAATTTCTGTTGGCCAAAAACAACCTGTAACCTCTTACATTTTTGTTATTTTATTAATAGTTTCATAATGCTTTCCTCTTCAAAGTTTGCTCTAAAAACAATAATTTATTTTTTTAAGGTACACTATGACCACTTATCAAATAATGTCACAATATGTCCTGTTTTTAAACTGTAAATGTCTTTCATGGCTTTTTTGTAATCCAAACTTTAAGGTATGTGTCTACAACTGAAATTTACTTCAATTGAATTTGCTATTTACAACTTGAAATTTTTTGAAACTTTCAAAAATAAACCTAAGCCTAAGAAATATTTACTGGGGTAAATATTTACATGTAATGTATTGCATTTAATGTATTTAACCTTTAAAGGTATAGCCATGCATAGATAGATGATATAGGAAGTATTATTAGGCATCAATACATTTAAACCTAAACTTACATATATTATAAAAATGTAGCTCCATTCTTTTAGAAGGCTGGAATGGTTCATTATGTTTATTAGTACAATTCACTCCTCTAGCATAAATCTTTAATTCTCTTTCTTTATAATTTATTGATAAAAAGCTGGTTAGGTAGGTAACTATTGTCTAATGGGGTCTAATACATTTATTTATTTGGCAGACGCGTTTATCCAAAGCGACTTACAGTAAATTCAAGGTATACATTTTTATCAGTACTTGTGTTCCCTGGGATCGAACCCACAACCTTTGCGCTGCTAACGCAATGCTCTACCAGTTGAGCTACAGGAACACTAAAATATGATTATAATGGCAAATCCAGGGGCAAAGAGATTGTAACTCACTGTTTGCAGTGTGTTGTTAACAGCCTCTATCACACAACTCTGGTCCTGATGGCAGTTGCTCTTTGGGTTTTCTGACAGATCACACAAAAACAAAAGTATACACTGAAAATATATTAAATAAAGTCAAATTTAAATAGAATGTATTTCTTTATGAGAAATGGACAGTTTACTGAAAAACAACTCACATGCTATTCTAACCCCACATGACTTCTTCTGTAAACCACAAAAAGCTATTTTGAATAAAATATATTTACATATAATGGAAGACAATTTCCTTTGTCATTTCCACTTTATGGGAAGATAAAACAGCTCAGACATTCTTCAAAACATCTTTTGTGGTCTGAATAAAAAGGAAGTGGGTGGGTTTGGAACAACATGACATTGAGAAAACAACAGTTTACAATTTGGGGTGAACTGTCCCTTTAAATGTTTTTTTTTCTATATTTCTCATGTTCTTCTCCCTCCTGTGTGTTCGGCAGTTGGTTCTTCTGTAACTATTGTAAATAATAATATCACCTAAACACTCTGTTCACTTGGCATGGTTCATTCACACTTATAAATAATAAACTACTTTATATTTAAACTGTTTGGTTGCTTATTCAATGGTCATTTTAATTGTTACATCTCTTATCTACCCCTAACCATCTGAGGTCATAACAGTACAAACAAGCGCATGTAAATTCACAGCATCAGTTTGTGTTCAGTATCTAGTGTGAACAGAGACTCTGGACTCTCAATCTTGATTCTTCTCACCTGTGCATTCTGTTCCTGTTGAAGGCCTGAACCAGGTCCCGGCTGGAGATGTATATCCTCTCATACACGAACAGATGAAGGAACCATCAGTGTTGTGACATTTAGAGAAGGGTCCACATTTACCAGCCTCTGTACACTCATCAATATCTGCAAGCCAAATGCACACAATTATTTTATTTGTAAAATTTTTCATTACAAATAATTTTATCAGCATAACAATTTGAAAGTATGTACGCAAGCTGGCACGACAAACCCCACAGACTTGTGCAAAACCTGATGATCCATTTTCATTTAAAAGCATTTTATGTACATCAAACTCAAATCAATAAATGAACCAAAAACAGTGAATAATTTTAAATACTTAAAATTCAAATACTTAATACTTGAAATGAACTGAAATAATTTGAATGTGGTCTCAAACATTTCCACTTTATTCATAAGCAGTGTAAATGTTAAAATACATTAACATTAATTATACAAATGAATATAACAAACATGTCAATTCTATAAACGTGATAAAAATGACTAAGCAGAGCATTAGCATGACATAATATCTTTCATAATATATATCATAATATCTTTATTCATATCCGTGGTACCTTTGCATTGGGTGCCATCATTAGTTTGAAATTGTTCTCTGTCTGAAGTGAATCCAGACACACAAGTACAGTAATAACTTCCAACAGTGTTGGTGCAGTTGGCATTTGGACCGCATATACTTGTCATATTCGCACACTCATTATCATCTGTGAGGGGTGAGAAACACACATATATTCACATTAGAATCAACCCAAGGGTCACATCTAATAAAGCAACTAATGTAATAATAACATTAAACAATTCTGTATTATGTAGCTTGTCTGACCCTCATTCTAAAAGAAAGGTTTTTGCAAAAAAAGTATAAACATATACACGTTTATATGAGTATAAAAAGTATACACAATTATAGAGTAATAAAAGATTTAAAGATAAATTTAAATAATATAAGATGATTAAAGATAAACTAGATGATAGGTATTATGTGTTTTGTTATCATTTAAATTGATAGTACAGTATATATTTATAGAATCAAATATTGTAATACTGGTTTATAGTCTCAAACAAAACATTTGTATAACTTATATCAACCTGAACACATATTCATACAAATATATTTGTTAATTCTTTAACTGTGTTTGAGGGAAACATTAAGAATTGTCAATCTTTTCTATTTAAATATGTTCAAACGAATGTAAACCCTGTTAACACTTGCTGTTACACAAACAACAAAATGCACAGAAGTGCGTTTAGCATGTTGGTTTAACTACATAAGAGGCAAACCATGGCAGTTGTTGATTCCATCACCGGTGTAACCATGTTTGCAG
The DNA here is from genome assembly GCA_036877625.1 of Ambastaia sidthimunki. Lineage (NCBI taxonomy): Eukaryota > Metazoa > Chordata > Actinopteri > Cypriniformes > Botiidae > Ambastaia > Ambastaia sidthimunki. Next base: position 41,037 of record JAZGTK010000717.1, read on the forward strand.
AAGCAGGCCAGTTTGGATTCGTTGTTCAGCGTTGCATTGCTACAGACTGCATGCCGGTGACAGTACTGACAAATGTAAAAGAAACTGCACGGATCCAGCCCACTTAAAAGCCAGGCTTTAAAAAACACACAGAATGATGAAAAAGTTCATTAAAAAATTTTTCCTTTCAAGGTGTTTTCAACATAACTTTCATCGTGATTTATTAATGAACATGATTAATTAATCAACATAATAAAAAACTAATTTTAGTTTTAGTTTTTTTTAGTAAAAATTAACACAAAATTTTGATATAAATAAAAAAAAAAAAAAACACATCTAAACAGTTACACTGGCTGTCACGCCACTGGACGCCACACAGACGGTGGTCTGAACTGATCAAAGTAACTTACCAGTTAAAAGCAAGAATTTCATTGGAGAACAGAGGAAAAACTCCATTTCGGAGCTGAGGCTGCAATGTCTTAATGCACTAGGCAAAGGTCTATGTGACGCACAGCATTTCCTGATGTCACTTCCTGTTTCTCTAATCCTGACCCTTCCTGTCCGAGGCCTCAATTAGAAACACTGTGAGGAAAGCACAGCTACTCATCTCACACAACACCATTTTTTTTATAAACAACCACACAAACAAACAAACTGACATATAGTGGAGGCTAATGCCTAAGACCATTAAAAGTGCTTCTATTTTGTGTTTTTCTAACTAATTCTATTTTTCAGTACATGATTAACAGCATAACAATTTGAGTGGAAAGTTTATTTAAAATATCTGACATGAATTTAAGAAGGATTTTATGTCCCTTTTTAAGCGAAAACACAAACTTGAGCCGTCATGCACTTAAGAATCAAGATTCAAAAGGCATTGTTTGATACAACAGAAGAAAGGAAATCTGACCTTTTGCCCAAAAGTCAGTGAATGTTACAAACTGAATCTTTGAAAAAAATTTGCAAAATCTAACCTTTTCTTCTTCATTTCTTTATTTTGTCAAACTTTTCAATATTTTTGTTTAAATCTCTAAACTTTAATTTAACTAACTTTAAACTTAGACTTTTGGAGACCACTGTACATTGTTTTCTTACACATATCACGATACTATCACGATTTCTTCATATCACACATCCAATTTATCGCAACTGTGGTATGATTTCTTTATATCACACATCCATTTATTTAAATACTAGGTCTAGGTTTCAGTGTTGGGTGGAGAGCTATATATTTACACACTGGATAAGCAGACAAATAAGCAGACAAATATTGACAATGTATTAAAAAACAAAGCTCAAACTTTTGTGCAACTGTCTGATGGCCACAATGACTGTGACATGAACACTGATATCTCTGTGTTTTGGGTCTGATTGTAACTTATCTCTGTGTAACCCATGACAGCAACATGGAGGGTGCGGCTTTTCCTCCTGCTTCCAAACAATAAGACGGGACCTCTTGACTTCCACACTTCCGCTCGGCAGTGTAACTGTGATTACTACAGACGCTCAAGTGTCGCAGGTTTGACCCATACTGCCCCCTTGTGGCTCATATTGTGTGACGAATCCTTCATACTTTGTTGAAAGGGTTCATTCTTCCTCTTCGTAAATGAACCCATCGTAAACTGCAAAACATAAAACATTTCAAACTATATAACAATGAATGGACAAAAGAAAATAGCTATTTATTACTGTGACCACTATTATCAATGGCAAACTGTAACTTTAAAATAATGTTTGGTTACAGATAATTTAGGTTAAAATGAATATTTGTAACTAAATTACATGACTGAATTAAATGAATGAAAATGAAAAAAAAAAAAACTTATAAATGTTTTTTTTTTAAATTCAAGATACTTTAGGGCCTGAATTGGTTTCCCACAATGTGCATACATCATTCATGGGGACACACAAGTTTCCACAATGAAACTATCACCATACACCTCCTATAATTTCTCTCAGGTCATTTTCCAGCTCCTGTCATTTATACAATTTGATAAGTCATGATTTTTGGTTTTCTCTTTTTTCATAATCTGGGTTCTTTTATCTCTACTTCACTAAAAGAAAATGCTATTTGCATTGTACATCCTTTTAACCTCTCTGTATGAGCCTACATTACACAACCACAGTAACATTCGACTGCTGCTGGTAGTCAGGTCTGAATCGTCTCGAAGATCAAATTGGTGGTTGTGAAACTCCTAACAAATTAAATTGTATAGTGCGAATTTCTCCAAGCCTGAAGTTTCAAGACGAGTAAGTGCTCAAAGACCAGTCCTTATAAAGCACTGGCCTGCTGTCTCACAGACTCATAAATATATTTGTCTTGCCTAAACTCACCACAGCTGACTGGGCTAATCCATATTCCCTGCAGTTTCAGGGCAGTATTTCCATTTTAAGAACTACTTTTCTTGCGAATTTGCACATGCCTTATGGGCAGCAAGTGTGGACAAATGCATCATTTGCTCTCCTGTGACGTGTAGCTCATTTCAAACCTGAAAGCAAGAAGCCTGGAAGAAACGTTTTTAGCCTGCCAGACAACGTGGTCCACTTGCCAATGTATTCCCGTGTGCGCATACACACAGACTGACTGCAAATTTTGATGAAACAATAGCCGAATTGTTGGAGTGCAAAAAAGTGGATTGTGTGAATTTTAAAGGTCACTCTTAAAGAAATCTGGATTTGGAGGTTGAGAGTTTATTCCCCACAAAGAGTAAAACAGGGACTAATTATTCAACTTGACTTTGAGTTGTTAGTTTCTGATGCTCTGCCACGAGAGAAAAGCTTTTCTTGAAAAATGCTGAAATGTCAATTTAATCTATCTGTAATTACAGATTTAAAACCAGTTTGATATCTTCAAGTATTGTTTTCTGATAATATTTTGAAGGCATGTTACTTCCAATATTTTCTGTAAATGTTTTATTGTCTTTTCTCCTGTTAAATTGTTTAAACAGGACAGCACAACGATCTAAATCAGCTCTTGATTCAGTCTGAATCGTCCAGACAGTTCAGTCCTGCACTGAATCCCTCACACAGTAACAATAATGACCCAATGGGAAACTTTACAGGAGATATTTACTAACAAGAACTCCAACCTGCAACGGCATCCTGTTGTTTGTCAGCAATAAAGATGTTATTGTTTAACACTTGTGTGTGCTTTTGTTAGGGATTGTGTAAAACAACATGGTTACAACCAGTGGTTTAGCAACAACCAAATGTAAGTTTTTACTTAAATTTGCACTTACCTAAACATTCATAAACTTCAAAGTGTTTAGTTAAACAGAAAGGTGTTGGCAATTGCAGTAGTTTACATTAACACATTAACGTGGGTTGGGTTTCTGGCCTAAACATCCCATTTTTATTACCATACATGATGTGGATGTTAGGAACACGTACAGTGTTGTTTAATTAAGCTAATGCGTCATAAGCAAAATCTTGTGCGGTCTCATTTCATAACGACAACGCAAGTAGTTAAATGAAATAAAAGTTACATTTAAAAAATATTTTGGGGTATTTGCAGTAGATAAACAAACTAAATGTACATACTGTATGCTAGAACAGTGTGATTATGTATGAGTTTATATTGGGGTGTGCTGTGTCCAGTAGAGGAGGCTCTCACCCTTTCAAACAGAGTAAACAGCTCTTATGAAGGAGGCTGGAACAGAGACACTGCTGTAGATGGAAAAGTGTTTAGAACACAGCAGTTTAGAACACAGTTTATTCTTGAATCTTATGACAAATTGTTTGTAACAAAAATGTAAAATGTAATGTTTCCTCACGTAGTTGTGTTTTGTGCTAAACACAAAATTAGTCATTTTTCACAATCTTTTTTTTTGTTGCTTTATGGTGTTTTTTCTTGTAAGAGATATAGTCACTATGAACTCTCTTCTAATGGAGAAAAGCTTTATAAAAAATGTACTAAGAAATTTCTACTTTTGTTTTTTACAGAATAAAAATCAGCCGTACATGTTTGCAGTGAACTGAATAAAGACAAAATTTGTTATTTTTGAACTAATATTATTCAGCTTGATAATATTCAGAATTCAAACTGTGAATCCTGCAAACGCAACATTTATTCATGCATTTTCAAAGTCAAAATTAAACTTTAAAAACCTAATCTAAATAATTCCCGATGTTGTGACTCTAAGATGCACATTTTATTTCATATACTGTATACACAAGCCTTCCGGAAGCCATTTTTATTTGATCTTTAATTAATTCCTATACATTTTCTCCCTGGGTGGGTCAACCTGATGTTAGCTCAGAGAATGATCAGCGTGTATTTAAACATTAAAAAGACAGACTTCCTCCTCTGACAGCCTCAAAAATGCATCTGATTGGGTGCCGTGCCTTACACAGACAGAATTCATTATGAAAGACGACACCTGATTGGACAAAATATTGTCTCTTTGGACCATCCACATGTTCACAGATCAAAGCTGCATTTTATCTGCCTTACACCATTATGGCTCATTTATTAATAAAGGACCTGAAATCTGAAGTATTGCTCTTCTCAGTCCTGTGTGAACTTGTGTGCACAATTTTCCATGCACATATCAGGATTTATTAATAAACATAAATATGTGCACAACATATGGACACACTTGACTGTAAAGGCACACTTACTTAAGGATAAAATCTATGCAAAGTTGTAACAAATATGTTTTGAACCATCACAGTTTCACAGGTACATATGCATCCATTCGATAACATAAAATAAACACCTTCTGCTGTTAATTTGTCACTTATGTTAAAAAAAACACATGGGCAAAACTTAAGAAAAAGTGTTTCTCCAGCAAAGCATATGTAGTGCTATGCAATGTTTAACTCACAAATAAGCAGGATTCCCCTCATTAACTTCCCAGTGTGGATTTAACTAATGAGTTGAATAACATGCAGATGCGATTTGAAATATCGTAACACAACAGCCTGTTTTCTTCTGATGGATTCTGTTTTGACTTAATAACCTTCTGCTCGTAATGCAAGCTGAGAGAGTCCAACAAGCATTGAACATTGACGGTAAAAAAGTTGAGGAAAGTTGGCAAACAAATTGTTTAACAAAGATGTAATTAACAGAAAGGGCTTCAAACTCCCAAAAGCAGGTGATGATGTGATTTTGCAAAACACTGAATGTGTTTGTAAGAAACTTTAATGGATTCTCCCAGTTTGAATATCGTTACTATTCTCTGTGGCCCTGAAACATTTTAAAGTACTGCAGAGTTAACAGAAAAGTAAACAAAAATACTTTAAATGTGAACTGTGTGCAAAAATAATTGGATTTTTGGAACAGGTTTTTTGGAACAATAATTGGAACAGTTTGAGGACACCCCCTTCCCCCACTGGTCAGACAAACAGTTTTTGTTGCCCCAAACTAAAGTAGAGATTCCATATCAATATACTTAACATATCAATATATGTAACAGCTGTTGTGTAAACAAGTGTATACAACACAATCTAATATTTAGGATATTTAAACATTTAATGCATTAAGGTAAGATCCAGGAAATGAATATTTTACCTGAAACTGTATTTCTGTGTTCCAAGGACAAGGATATTGTTCATCAATATTATATATAATGGCCAAAGCAATAGTTTGGCGTTATTGCTTAAACTTTTACTGTTAAATGAATTGTTTTCAGCGTCATAGTTATTGTTTACACAATTGCATGTGATATGTATGTAGCATTAGGTTTACATTGTGACAACGTACCCAGTACAGTGTGTCATTTTTGTCACGCTATTGTCAGTGTTTGTTTAATGAGTGTTTGTTTAGATGACTGAACCTCACTAAACTCTTCCACCAGCCCAGTTTTCTTTCTAGTTTATTGTACTAAATGCCCTTTACTAGATTTTTTTAATTGTAATTTTTTATTTAAGAAATTCAGAAAATCTTTGGAATGTCATAGGTTTTTTTATAGTAAATATTAGTTTTACAAGTAATGTTCAGGTTTAAAATATTATAAAATTATATCTTGATCTAATAAAAAAATGCTTTTAGTTGAGTGTGATTTCTATAGAAAGATTTCTCGTCTGGTTATTGCAAATATGTCATATATTTTTAGCTTACCTGGCATTACGTATTTTTTTTTACCAATATCACCAATACATTTTTACCAATGTATCCAGTGATAGACTGTGATATTGTAGACTCAACAGAGCTTTAAACAGAACACTTATATCACCTGCACCAGATACACAAACACATTATTCACCAAGCACTGCACATAACACACACTTTATACATATTTAGCATGCTGTGTGGCTGCACAGTCATGTAGACACACTCGTCAGGTTGGGGGGCAGACAGGGGCCGTGACTGAAAGGGGAATTGTGGGAAATCAGAGCAGCACAGAAATGAAAATTCCACATTGTTTGTTCCAAATGTCTGATGGTTTTTGAAGGCCATGAAACATCAGGAGCTGAGTGTTATATCTTTAGTGAAAGTTGCAATCTGTGAGCCGATGGGTGGAGTTTGTGAATTATACAGACAATACCTTGAAAAATAACTAACTTTAATTACAATACTGATTTCTATCCCACAGTCTAACTTTATCCTTCTTACCACATGAGTTTCCCTATGTTACAAAAAAAACGCAATGTTTCTTAAAAATTCTGCACAAGAAATAACAAGATTGATTTGGTGGGAACAATAATTTAACCATCTATGCAGGTTCCAAACTTTGATTTCTATTTATTATAGTTCCCACCAAATTAATTAGTAGTGAAATTTCAAACAAGCAAAATCGTTTCATTTACAACAGTTGCCTGAATTACTCCAAATTGAAAAAAGAATACTTTTGATTGGTCAGTTTTTGAATGAAAGCGATAGCGATCGTTTGTCTGCACACATCTACAAAACCAAAAGGAAGGACAGAGTAACAAAGCCCCTCTTTCCGGCCGCCACATTTGGCTTTCTGGTGCTAATACTCAGAGGAGACACTCAGATGACTGAAGGGCTGTGTAGCAGCCACTTGCGGTCAGCTTTATTTATTTAATTATTAATTCGAAGCCTCACCACCGACACTTTGGATGGACCCTAATTGATGTGAATTGACGCCGCTTGCCAAAGATAATGGCTTCTTGGGTGTCTCTATATACCCACAGTTCATTCAGTGTCGCCACACAGCAACTTAACTGCCCTTAAAATGTCGGCCTGCAACATGGGAGCTGTTGGGTGGACAGGATTATCAGTCTTTGTTATGGTGGCGTGTCTATTATGCGCAGGCCTTCTATTCACAATGGACCTTAAAGAGTGTGTCAGCGCAAGCCACATAGCAAAGTAGCCCACTGACAAACACACTAACATAACCAACTCCTGGCCACTATGCACAGCACCCTGGTGCAGGTAAGAAAGCGGTTTTCATTAGATATATTTGTGGACTTTTACTGTGGCATGTGTTTTAGAAAAGTTGTTGGCCGTGCGGGTCTACTAGAGACCTCAAACCCAATTTGTGTTTCAGTGTTGGGGAGTGACTAATTTAAAGTACACATGATGCAAATTTAACATTAAACTTAACCAATTTTTACAAAACAGCATAGTTTTTTAGATAAGATATTTTTTCTACGCTGCAATGTAGGTTGTCAAAATGTTACATCAATGTATTTTATGTCATGCACTGATTTATAGTCATCTGATCTGAGGCATAGTGCGCCACTTAAACTGGGGTCTCTCTCTGAAATGGGAAGCCATTTTAGAAAGGGAGAGGAAATGGGAATCCCATTTTAGCGAATCGGTTCATGCAAACAGTTCATGCAAATTGAAATGAACGATATAACAATTCACTTGGGTATTTTCTCTGTGCTGCCTTTTATTTTGTAAAATAATTAAACCGGTTACAAATGATGATTATTGTAGTTTGTACAAATTCATTGTATTTACAATTATTTGGTTTAACGCTGTCACTATGGTTAACACGCTCATTGTTTTTCTGTCAAATAAACACTGCTTTTAATCATTTTTCTTAAAAAAATAATGTAGATTCCAAGTAGCTTTTTTTATAGTAGCTTCAACAGTGCTAGTTGAATTATTTTCTTGGGCATAATGAAACTTCAAGTTTCTTCCTGTCAGAGATCTAAAATGGCTTTAAAACAAGATGGTCGAGATTTGCTGTGTTAAAACTGAGGCCATTAACAATTAATGAAGGAAAACCCGTAACAATTCAGCATATGAATTGATCATTTTGACACTGAAAGAGTGTCTCTGATGACTTCAGCTCATACAGTGTAGAAGTGTTGGCATGGAAAGTGTGTTGTTCCAGATCAGCCTCTGTGCGGTGCGAGAGAAATGATTCGGTATCCCCGCGGTTCCTTGAGGAGAACAGAATTTTCTGGCGAAAGGCGAACCTGCTGCGTGTCTAATTTATTCATTATTCTTCCCCATCTCTCTCTCCTTCAACTGCGTTCCAGTCTGTGTAGCCACCACTGAGTTAATGCTTATTACAACAAATTATGTGTGAAACTTCTAAACTCTGTGTTAGGAGAGCAGGGGATAATCCACTTTGCGACCAATTGAGGAGATCCAGCCTCATGGGGTGCGGACATGCTCGGTTCAAGCGCACTCTTGTGAAATGCCACTTATTGCCTGAATATTGCATATTATCGCACACTCCTAAATCAAATATCCACTGACCCGACCCTGCTGCTACAATTCAAACAATACAAAAATCTTTAATCAAGACTGACTGCATGAGTATTTCACTGGATGTTTGTCAATGTGTGATTCAATAGTTCTTGAATGCTCAGAGGGGGGGACAGTTGTCTTCAAAAACGGGAGAATATAATCCAGTTTAAAGAGATTATGGATTTGTTAGGGGATTTGTCCAGAACTTTTATTATTTAAAGTGTGTTATAACTGCTTTAGATATTTCAGGAGAAAAGTGTTTTTGGGATGCAAATACTCATGATGTGTTTTATGTGGTAACATCTAAATGAACTGGTTGTGTTCTAGTGACAAACATGATGTTTAATATGAATGAATCGAGTTGACTTTAGGGCTTTGTGTGATCAGGTAGGAATGATAGTTTTACAGTGTTTTTAGTACCACGTCAGAAATCATGAAAGTCAAGGTGCTAAAAAACATTGTGTAATGCATTTACCTTCTGTTACCATTCCTACCCAAAAGTACATTTTCACATTTCAACATATATTATATGTTATAATACTTTAAATAAAATATATAAACAGTATATTCAGTATCTAAAACTAAAATTATACTTTATTATAGGCCAACTAGTTTTTGTTATTTACAATTTCACCATTTGGTTTGAATGGGGGTCTTTAACATGTCTACCTAAATGACTAAAACCAAAAACTTAATAAAGCATAAACATAATAAAAACTTAATAAAAAAAAATCATTTTTATTGAAAACAAAAAAACAGCTTCTAATTGCTAATGCTAGTTACATAATCCTGCAGGAAGTGACGTCACTTTTTTGTTGGAAATTAGCAGCACAATTGTCATCATTAGCACAGCAAGTACAAGAAATCCATTTTTTGTTATTTTGTTTGTTATATCTTGTTTAAATAAACTTTAGCTATGTATTTTCATCTTTTCATCCTGTTAATTTTCTGGACCTTGTGTAAATAAATTAATAATTAATAAAGTTTAATAAATATATAAACAAAATGCAGTCTAGAAAATGTATGTATAGAAATAATTAAATTACAACATTTATTTCTTTTGATAAGTTCATAAGGTACGGCAAAACCGGAACAGCCCTCAGGCTGGAGTGAGGCACTCACTAGTATTTGTCACTTTTCAGAGGAACTTTAATGTGTTTTGGCAAGATGAAAGTGTTTTAAAATTTTGTGTTATTTTCTGTATGGACAAACCATATAAGCGTATTTAATCGGCTCATTCAGGCTGAAACTGTATATTTTTATCTACATCTCTGACGTGCTGTATATTCATATAGTTCCCGGATTTTCCTGCTTTATCTTCGTCTTGAAGGCATGTGAGCTATTACTGTACCTGTTCCCCCATTTGTGAACGCATGGCCCTGTTAGAGGACCGAGTGTGATTTATCTCTGTTTGCTTGGATTCCTTTTAAATTGCTTAATGGTTTGAAACTTCTCTCTGACAGCAGGCCATTAGAGACTGCTTGTATGGAGATAATTTGTGGTGAGGCAGGACAGTGGCCATAATGGATGTCTTACGTCTTATGTAATTGTAACCTGAGAGGGATTGAATGCACTCTCTCATGAATACTTTGTGGTCATCAATGTGAAAACAAAGACTCGCCTGGCTGCCAACAGCACGCAGAGCATATTACTGTTGCTTTGCTGTCTCTATTTATTAAAGTGAGAAGAGAGAGAAAATTCACTTAATTCATTATTTCTGAATAAACGATCACAGAATACTTCCGCAGTCAGTTGCGGTACAAATTTAAATTTGAATTTATATCTCAACATAAAAAATGCATACTTATGCATTCTCT